>JAXIVD010003607.1:7500-44197 GCA_036785275.1 Cancer borealis
GGAATTCAAGATAAAAGTCTCCAAATGCCAGGGATTTTATTTCTTAAAAGCATCTACTGTGCTTCTGTGCCACTTCCTCCCCCCCTCTCTCTCTCTCTCTCTCTCTCTCTCTCTCTCTCTCTCTCTCTCTCTCTCTCTCTGTTATGATAATGTGGTCAGCTGCCGCCGGATTAATACATTACATCACGGCTGCCTCGCATGCGGTCTGCTGTCAGGCTCGCCAGATCCCGTTAACGTGTCACCTCGTCATGGCCTCCTCCGACACGCACATTCTTTCTTCTTCAGCTTACCTTTACTACAGTGTTAAACAGCTTACTATGAACACACACACACACACACACACACACACACACACACACACACACACACACACGTCAAGGCTTAGGTCAAGACGAAAATTCTGGCTAATAAAAGATTGATCTGGAGTGTCTATCTAACGCCCCACAACCATCCCTTCAACAAGTGAGGGAGGGAGGGGCATGGGACCACCCGACGTAACACCTCCGTTCTTCAACACACCGGAAACCAATCACCGAACAATAGTGGTCACAATACTCATGGCAACGGTGGACTCCCCTAACTGCTGCTACTACTGTTCCCACCACTACTACTACTACTACTACTACCATGTGTTAGTGCTACAACCATCAACAACAGGAACAATACTGCTACTTCTACCACCATCCCCAGTATCACCATTACCACGGACAAGTCGTATCAAGGCAGAGGGAGGAAAGAAAACTCAGATGCATGACAAACAGAGGCAACAAGAGAATCATCAAGGACGAGTCGGGGATGAAGACGGCCGGGAGAAGAGGCTTATGGGGATGGGGGATGCAGGCAGGCAGGCATGGAAGAAGCAGGAGGCTGAACGGGGGAGAGGGACGGGGATGGGAGAGAGGGAGGGGACAGGGCGCTCGGAATCATGGAGGCCCACACGAGAGGTTGAGGGGCCAAGGTAAGGGAGGGAAGTAAGAAGGAAGAAGCAGGGTCGCGTGAATCACCAACAGAAAGCGAGGTCTGCCACTTTCCCCTGATCAGCCCTGACACCCACACCTTTCCTCATGCAGTCTTGGCCCTCCACCCTCACCTCTCACCTCACCATAACCATCACATTCATCACCATACACGCCTCCCGCCTCCACCATGCTTCAATACTTCCCTCGCACACACAACCCACTTCATGTCTCTTTTACACACCAAAAAACCAACACTTGCGTCGTCCAGTGAACACGCACCGTTATCATTATATACCCTTAATTTCAAACCTGATGACCTGCCAACTAGCTTCAATTCCTGTACCCCAAACGGTCTTGGTCAGTTTCTTGACCCCACACATATAAAGCAGCCTGAAAAAAAAAGTTCATGGACTTCCCCCAAGTCAAAAACCTTATCCCAGCTACACAGGGACGAACAACTTGCATTGAAAATTGTGGATTTTTCGAACGGTTGTCACAAGACACTACTTTAGAGGATTCGCCTTCACCTTTTGTCCTGTTATCCTGAGGGTATCTTGATGGGTATACTCTGCTTCTAATCCTCAAGACTGATGCCCTGAAGGATATCTGGTCCAGGTGGAAATACCAAGACGACTTCACAGCTGACATCAGTGTCAACAACGCCACTCCTATCACTACTTGCCTCTAGGATGCCCTCAATCATCTACACAAGTGTGCCGCCACCCAAGGCATCACTCATCCACAGTGCGACACCAAGATGCATATAAATTGACAGCCCCGCGCTGCAATCAACCCACAGGGCACGCACATTAGGCGCACCAAGTGATCCAGTCACCACTCTTCAGGGTCACCAGTGATGACTTCACTGGCAAGAACCACACTAACGGCATAACCATCTTTCACCAACCACTTCTACCTTTTACAGACGCACAAGTTCCTACACCCTCCCATACCTAAGCTTTGAGGACGTGGTATACCCTCTTCGTTTTACCTAATCTCGCCTACGCCACCCTCAACCTGGTATTCTTACTGAACAGAACACACACAAAGCAAAACAAAACAAAAAACCAGATGGAGAATATGCAAAGGAGGGATGCAGCTCCACACAACCTTCACAGTTACATCTGGGCCCACCCAACACTGGTGCCCTGGGACCTCTTCATCCATGACTAACGCCTCTTGGGTAATTTTAGAGTTCACTTACTCCATCATCCTCACCACCATCACAAAATGACTCACCCCCCCACACACACCATTGCTTGCAGCGGTACATTATGCTTCGTTTCTATAAAAGAAGCATAAATTACTACATGAACAGCCTCATCCACGGTATTATAACCAGCCAGTAACTCAAGTCTTTACATTCAACGGAGTAATATACAAACTATACTACCTCACCACGGCTTATAATTACTCTATTTAGTTTCCCAATTTATCTATTAGTTCATTATCAATTTCCAATTTGCATATGTTAGCCCACGAATATAATCACAGTAAATATTCCGCCTAAATGCTGCCTAATTTATCGAAAACTAAAACATGCATTATCATCATTATACAGAGAGAGAGAGAGAGAGAGAGAGAGAGAGAGAGAGAGAGAGAGAGAGAGAGAGAGAGAGAGAGAGAGAGAGAGAGAGAGAGAGATGCCTACACTCACAGTTAATCAATGACGTATAAAGTAAAGCAAGCTCCACTTCAGGAGATGACAAGTGCGTGGGATCGTTGGTGTGTGCGTGCATGCGTGCGTGCGTGAAGCCTCCCTCCCGTCACACCGGAAACCTAACTCAATACCGGAAACCCGCCTTGTTGTCACTGCTTACGTTTTTACCCAAAAAACTAGTCAAGTGTTTAAATGAATCCACTACCTTTTAGATCACCATGAAAATAAACCAAAAGTTATAAAATGACAAAAAACAACAACTAAACTTTCACATTCAGAAATATGCCACGCAGACCTTTCATACCACCTCTCTCTCTCTCTCTCTCTCTCTCTCTCTCTCTCTCTCTCTCTCTCTCTCTCTCTCATTACAGTGCATCCACTGCTTGACATCACCCCTCCAAGAATGCAGGTTCCCTCCTCACAGTTATGAGGACTTACAAACACGAATCCACTCCTTTGAGGCAGTCACGTAGCTTCCACATTTTTTTTTTTTTTTTTCGTTATTACCTAGCGGGCTGCAAGAGGGTGAGGGTGGGCAATGAGGGCGGGGGGAGAGGCTGATGGTGGTGGGTAGGAGACAGACGGGAGGGGAGTTAGGGGATAGAGAGGTTGGTAGTGAGTTACATGAGAGGTCGTGGGCCGCATGTAAGAGAGGAAGGAAACCAGCTGACCGTGTTGGGGAAAATAAAATAATATAAATGAATACATAAATAAAAATAACGATGCTAAATGGTGTGGTGGTAATTTAGAACAGTAAAGAAAAAGTACGAAAGATAACGACTAAACATGCTAACATAAATAAGATAATGCAGACTATCTTGATTTATCTATTTGGTTTTTTTTTGGTCTTGTTTGGCGAAAATAAGAGTTTGTAGTGAGATGGATTACTACACCAACATTAATTTAGGTTTTTACAAGGTAGTGAAATCCTTAGGTCTCAAGATTACCGCAGCAGGAGTGGCTATGATAATAATGTTAATACTACGTGTGGATTTGGGTCACACTAAACAGGAAAACATCACCTGAAAATAAAGGTAAGACTGCTATTTAAATGTTAAACAGCTCGACAGACGCCATTTCAAAACATCAATTCACGCCCCGACACACTGCTCCCTCCCACGCCAAGCAACCCCATCACCATCACCCATAACCCACTCATACCACAGTTACCACCACTCAACTGCCCATCCAAACCTAATGCCAAAACCACTAACAACTCCGAGGCAACGACAGCCATTACAAACTTTCATAAAAGCAAGTCACTTTACCTCTTAAATAATGTTCGCCTCGCCGTCTCCTAACAGTGTGATAAGCTCTTTACAAACAGCCTGACAGCCACCCGCCTCCACGTGTAACCAACCACCTGCTGCCTACATTCCCACCCAAATGTGACTCACGGATTCCCTAACCAGTTGCAAGGATTGGATGCTCTTCACTCTCCTCCTCCTCCTCCGCCGTCAGTTGCTGCTACTATCACCACCATCACCAATACAATTCCCTCCCGAGCATTATTACGGCCCCGCATCGTTGCCGCCACCACATTCGCGATCATCACAACCGTTATTGCTTGCTATTTCCTAATGCCACACTATCTCTAGAGCGTCTGTAGCGCCATCCTGGAACCCTCGGCAAGATTCAGAGGTAGTGACATGAACAGCTCCGTACAGCAATAGGGGATAACTTTGTTCGAAATGGTCTAGTTTTACAATACCTATCATTAATGTTTTGTAAGAAAATATTTTAGAAAACAAAACGCTAATGTACTGGTTGGTTTCTTCTTTTTTGTTATTTTATCAGTAAGACACGAGGGTGCGGAAACGAGGGATAAATCTATCCGTAGCCTTTTCCGCCCCACATTTGTCGACGCATTTTGGTGGTGGTGGGAAGGGATTGTTGGATGGACTAGTTGGGCGAGGCCTTGTGACGCCACTTACCCCCCACCCCCACCCCCATTCCCTCATCTCTGTCCCCCCACCATTTTTTTCCCTTACTGATCGGAACAGGCTCCAGGAAGCTGGTAATAATGAACGGAAAAACAGTTCGGTCCCGTAAACACACACATATACAATACATACCAACACACACACACACACACACACATCTGAAGTTAGTTTTTTGAAGTGGAGCACAACCCTGTTATAAAAAGAACTACCAGTACTTGTTATTGTCAAAATTAATAGTTGATGAAAGTAGCGCATCTAACGAGTCTCTTATACTTATGGTCGTTACTACTTCCTTTTACCTCCTTAGATCACCATCGACCTATTTTTTTTTTTGTAAAGTATTTCCCCTTACTAAATATTACTGCTCAGCACACACCTGCAGACCGCTCGTTCCCGACCTCCATGTTCTCCGCGTGACAACCGAGGCCAACAGACGGAAGCAGAGCGTAGGGAAACATCAAAAACCTCCTCAGCCACACACACACACACACACATTACAATTCAAAGATGATGTGTCTGCACTGAGTGACATAACGTCTCAAAATCAATTATTGTATACAAACATGACCCATATTTACAGTTGATAAGCGATATCCACAAACTTGTTAAATCAGTGGTCACGGCTGATAATGGTTCATTAGTAACTGTGAAGCTAGGGGTTTTGTTCTATACTGAAGGAGGGTCCTTTCGCCATCCATCGAGGGCCAAGACAAGTTTTAAGTGAGGGCATCTCGTAACGAGTGGTTGCAGCAGTGTTCAGAGGCACGGGCTGCGGCGCCGCAAAAAGCTGAACTCTACGACCTTTCTCATGCCAAGGGTTGCTGATCACCTACGGCAAGGGCATACATACTTTCCTTACTACTTAACGGTTGTCTTTGATAGCGGTCATCAGGGGCGTCACGGGTCATTCTTCAACAGCCACACAGTCTTCAAGTTGACTGTCGTCTGAATAATCGGCCAACAACTTATAAACATGACAAGATGGTGTGTGTGCACATTGTACAGTGCCTTCATGACATTCGTTCCCTCGTAACCAGTCATAATAATGTTGTGTTCAAGCTTAAAGTATTTGAATCAATGGTTTTCAGTATCAACTATTCTTATCAAGTGACTCCCTCTCACTGCCAAGCACCTCCCACGGTGTGGTGTGGTGTAGCGGCGTGCCCTGTGCCTCGACACACTCGTGCTGGCGTTTCCTGTGTCCCCAAGGCAGGCAGCTACTGGCAGACAGGCCTGGCCAGGCTAAATGTGGCAGTCACAACGAGGCGAACCAATTGTTTTACGCCGCACACCTTCCGTTGCGTGCACTTCCGCAATGGTGCAAGAAGCAGCGGTGCATTCATGTGTTACTAACAGTGCTTCAACACACCCATGAAGGACCATTGTGTTCACCTACAATGCACTTGTTCACCACGAGTCATGACGATTCTATTTCAACTATCAACTAACTCCCGTTATGTATGTGTTCATATATATATATATATATATATATATATATATATATATATATATATATATATATATATATATATATATATATATATATATATATATATATATATATCTGGGCGGCTTGCCCTTGCCATGAACACGGGTGTCTAAGGGAGGGAAGCCTGCGTCTCTACCCCACGGAACAGCAGCTTCCTCCAAACACCGTGCAAGCACCTGTCCCTGCACACAGGAAACACAGCACACAAAGTTTCCTTGACAGCTGCTGCAATACCCAAGTAGTGACCAGTGTACACGGCCGTTGTGCCCACCCTGCCTACCGACGCGGCCACACAACACTGTACTGCAGGAATAACATCACAACTTGTTCTTACCTTGATGATAAGTTCCACCTCGGGTACAGCCCCATTCGCCTGGCCATTGGTTTCTTCAGACATGCTTTATGAATGTTTAAGAACTTGCAGGGGTCGTGTACAATCCTCCTTCAACAAGCGCCAACGTGACACTGGCTGCGCCACGCTCCGCCAACTTCAAATGAGAATAGTTGCCAGATACATTTGGAAATATGTTGTAATATAATTTGATTCATTTCTGAGTTTGCTAAACTTTTAACAATAAAATAGATTATAGTCTTATTTTATTGTTTGTTATATTTAATAAACAGTTCATCACTAACAATATTACCACGTAAGAAAATATTTTAACAGTACGTCAGTTATCACTGAGGCGCATGCGCACAATTTTTTTTTGTCATATCTAATCCTGTACATGTACATAAGTTTAATAAAATAAAATACAATTTTTATACAGGCAATATATCAAATTACTAATACATAATGCCGTTAATCATACTCTCTCTCTCTCTCTCTCTCTCTCTCTCTCTCTCTCTCTCTCTCTCTCTCTCTCTCTCTCTCTCTCTCTCTCTCTCTCTCTCTCTCTCTCTCTCTCTCTCTCATATATATATATATATATATATATATATATATATATATATATATATATATATATATATATATATATATATATATATATACACAAATCCTCTGATGAAGAGAGTGAGAAGTCGAAAAATCCTCTAAACCATGTAAGTACTGCATTAAGTTGTTAATCTGAATGGAGAAGATGAGAGTGATGACAGCAGTATTAATGAAGAAGAGGGTGAAGGATGACATGACATGACGGGTGGGTGAGACGGTGGTTGTGAAAGGTTGTGAGCCGTACATGAAATAAAAGTAGATTAAATTAAAGAAGAACAAAAACTACGAATAATGGAGCAATATAATGGAGTTGAAGAAGCATATATGGTTAAATAGAAGACTCAGTTTAATCTTTGTTAATTGATAATTATTTGGTTGAGCCTGAAAAAATCCAAATAAGGACGTGACAGACTTATATAAAAAAAATTCAGGAACGATCTGATTTTCGAGTCCGCTCCCCACTTTTTAAATGAGATATTGCAACAACAATAAATAATAATAATAATAATAATAGTAATAATGATGATAATAATGATAATGATAGTAATAATTATAATAATAATAATTAAGTAAATAGCCATGCTGGGTGACCGTAAATTTAAGATGTTTATTCCATTTTTATTAGGGTAGCTTATAGACCACTTGCAAAACTACATGCCTACCTACAAAACACATCTCAGATTTGATAATTGTTTGGAGTCTGGCATCAGAAAGCCTTACTCAGCCAGCCAGGTTTGTCAAAGGACTTACAACATAGGAGTATTGACTTTAGTTACTTCCGGATCTGAAACGTAGGGGACGAGAAGGGGAAGTGGACGAGAGTAATCTTCTTGACCATCAGCGTTCAACAGTTTATTTTGTTTAGTCAGTGGTATTTTTCTAATTCTTGCCATTACTGTATTTATGAAAATGATTATTGTTATTGTTTTTACTATCATCATCATCATCATATCCTGTCGACTAGAGATTGAGTTTGTGGTGGTTGCTCACTAAACAAATTAAATACTACTACTACCACCACCACCACCACCACTACTACTACCACTACTACTACTACTACTACTACTACTACTACTACTACTACTACTACTACTACTACTACTACTACTACTGCTGCTGCTGCTGCTGCTGCTACTACTACTGCTGCTACCATTACAATATAGTTTCTATTATTAAGAAGAAGAAAAAAATCACATCCAATCAGTGAAAATTTTTTCATAACCAGAGAATTATTTTACGTTCCAAGGGTATCATCTTCTGAACTATCGGAAGAGATTGGATGGGTCCATTGTGGATGCCTGTCCAGGAAGAAACACATCAGCCACACAATCAAATATATCACAGAAGACTGCACTGCAAATAATCATACACAATATGCACTCCATGAAGGCCCTGTGGGAAAAACCCAGTCCAGAGCATGGCCAGTAGGGTGGTGAATGATTGGAGCAGACTTTGCACAGACGACAAGGAGTTTTAAAAGAAGACTAGACGGCTTTATGGATGGGATGAGAGATGGATGTAGGTAATAAAGGAGTAACAAGAAGTACCACGTGTAGCCTCCGTGCCTTTTGAAGCTTCCTTATATTCTTATGTTCTATCTCAGGTCATGCAGCCACACGAACAACAACTTAACATACAAGCAGTAGATAGTCAGCCAGAACACCGTTCGATAGAGCAAAAAAATATGAATTCTTTAAAATTCCCACCCTCATCTGTATGTAGGCCTTCCCACCTCAGGGATGAGCGGGAAGGGGAAGCAGAGCGGCTTACCACATTGATGCAGCGTGTCAATGAGGGGAAAGCAGTGATCCGACCCCCACACAACGTGCAGATTACTCCACCCACTCAACTACGTGTTTGCATCAGTTGGGTAATTTTTAGAAATATATATTGCTACTAATGGATATTATAGAGTGTGACAAAAAAAATAAGAGTGACTATCTACGGTGCCATGCAGAAAGGTGCCAGGATGAACAACAAATGGGTCTTTATCCGCCCGTCATGAGCTCACAGTGAATAGTTACTCGTGGGTGATCATCCTACATCGTCTGTGCAACACGCCGCCCAACCCGCCTACATATAAGGATGCTGGTGACAGAGCAGTCCCACTTGTCTGCGGGCTTGCAACATCCGCCATGAACATTGTAAGGCTAATAACTGTGCAGCCTCCATTATTTGAAAACAATTATATTTTTCATTCTCGTGTTATCATTAATTTCTATTTTTTCAGCTGAATGTGATATTGTTGGTCGTGGCGGCGGCTGCAGCCAGGGTGATGGCCCAGCAGAAGCCAACCATTGTGCTGCAGGACCCATCTAACCTGCAGAACCCTCTGTGGGTGCCGCCTCCACGCTTCCACTATCGCGGTTTCAACCGTCCCCAAGGCGGTGCGGCCTGGCCCTGATTACCCATACACTTCTGCTGAAATACGGTCGCGACGAACTGCTGGGCCCTTGATTCGCCACCCTCCACTCGATAAATGTCATTATGAACACCATAATCGCTGAAGATACAAGCTAGATGCACTTCCAAATTACTAAGTGAAACTCAAACCGGTGTACCACTATAACTTTTCCACTTCAACTTTAACAACTTCTGTCTTACCTTTTGTAATGTCAAAAAATATAGACCATACCCTGATAATTTTGTCTATTTCCTCCTCGTTACCTTCACTCAGGACAAGGATTATTAAAATGTACCTCCTTCATTAGTACATCCATTAGGTGATTGTGACCAAAACTTAGAGCAGGGTCTCGAATTTCCTATTTGCCATCATATATTCACACGCTCACGAAAGTTTTCCGTCTTGGTTAGTCTTCGTGCTTGTTAGCTTATGAAGTGAACACATTTTCTGGAATAGTATTCCTATCAAACATTTTTATTACTTTAACTGAACTAGGCTGTTTCTTTTCCTTTCATTAACTCGCTATCTTCCACCGTGCCACCAATCCTACAATAAAAGCTTAAAAAACAAATGCAATAAGTTTATTAGTTATTAAAGCCCGTTTATCAGAAATATCTAGTTACTTGGGACTTGAAACTACATATAGTTTACGAGTTGAAGTATGATAACCAGCAGTTGAGTTTTATCTCGACCCTTTTAAATGACATGAAATAACACCTCCGAGATAGATAGCTATTAGACCATACAGCTATGCTAAGGTTATTGAAAGATTGTTACCCTCTGACCATGAAGCTGCTGTGATTGAATAATCTCCCTGAACTAGGCATCTATAGACTATGTTGGTCTGCTAGGGTTAACAAGAGCGTCATCTCTCACCAAGATCGAACTCGTAACCTTTAGGTCACGAGCCAACCACTGTATCACAGCCAACCGGCCCCCATTCATCCTCTTAATCTAATGCAGTTATTTTTTGATACTGTAAAGCTATTCATCTAAAATGATTTATCATTATTTATTTGATCAAATTGGTTTAGATTTTCAAAGATTTCAGTTAGACACCTGATTCTGTTTAAAGAGGTAACATTTATGACTACTTTAATTATTTTTCGTACGATACAATGCGCAGTTCAGGGATGTGTTTTGTCGCTTGTTGGATACTCTTTTCATTAAGTTTTGGTTCATAGTTAATAAAGTTCAGTGACAACTCAACTGCATATTCGCCTGAAAAATCCTGTACATATGGAGTCTTTTCATTATGTCTGGTGATTTGTGATCAAAAAATCTTGAATTAACCCTAACATCATATTTTCTTTCATACTTATTGCTGTACAGTGATCATTCATTTTGAGATCACAGCTAATCATTACACCAAAGTATTTTGTTTGGCATTATTGAGCTACTAATTATGCATCTTGTAAATGAAACCTGTTTTTTTTGTCACCAATGTACTACATAACATGCATTTATCGGTGTTCAAAA
This sequence comes from Cancer borealis, assembly GCA_036785275.1. Classification (NCBI taxonomy): domain Eukaryota; kingdom Metazoa; phylum Arthropoda; class Malacostraca; order Decapoda; family Cancridae; genus Cancer; species Cancer borealis. Next base: position 18,372 of record JAXIVD010003607.1, read on the forward strand.
ATATTAACCACTCTTTGTTCGAATCAATTAGATTGTTTAGGTACGGATTTCTATCACATGTCTTCAGGTGATATCACTTAATTTAAGTTTTGTGTCATCTGTGAATTTTTGTAAAAAATAGAAAAATAATAATCATAAAAAGATATGAAAACAGTAGCTATAGTAGGCACATACAGTAATCAGCGCAAAGTTTAATAACATTTTTCGGGGAAGGTTTACATTTGTCATATGTACATTTTTGGTATAAATATCAGCTGACATGAAAATGGCTAAAATTATGGCTAACAGTTCATAAAAATATGTACAATCAAAACCTACTAGTAATTTTGCATATCACTGTTTAATTAAAGTGAAACATTGTGCATAATAAATCTGCTATCACTGTTTGATTAAAGTAATACACTATGCGTAATAAATTGTTTCTTTGACTGATGACAAAGAAGTTCATTATCCCGCATTCAGGACAATTTAAATACTGATTGACATACATTTGTACATAGAGAAAGATTGAGATTTTCACCCAGATTTACAAACAAGTACAATAAATAAAACCTGAAAGTCAATGTACAGTGCATAAAACAACTAATGTCTGTTCAGGTTGATTTGGTGAGCATATTCCATACTCTTGTACTTAGCAGACAACAATTAAATGCATGGCATGTTGCACTCAGCTATCACCAATCCTATGCACAGAGAAGGGAAGACCTTACACATTTAAGTAAGCAATGACGTTAATGATGTTAATGGTGTGTGTGTTGGGAGAGACGAGGGGAGAGATTCATCCAATAAGTTAATATATATTGGGAGGAGGATGGGAGGAGTGGGAGTGGCACATTCACCAAGTCAGGGGAAAGAGCTCATACCAGCCAGGCTGAACACACTGGTCATGTTGCTTTTGTAAAACTTTTAACTTTGTCAGGTTCGAGTGCACCACTCTGATGAGGATGGGTGAAGGGTTTGTGATGATGAAATGCATGAACATTATAAAAAAATTTGATGAAACGCAAAACTCAACATTATAAACAGGAATACTAATAATAATTCTACTTAATTACAATAGCAATTTTTCCCAAAGGGTTAAAAGATTGCTCTAATGCATTCAAACATACAGAGGATTAGTCCACTATCTAAGACTAGAATGTGACTAGTTGTGAATTAAATTAAAAAGTAAGGATTGTAGCCATATTTTCTGCTGTTTCTGAAGTTATTGGTATACTAATAATATGTTCTGTTGTAGGAATCTGCGATGAAGATTGTGATGATTGTGGCTGAGGCCTGGGCGCTAACAGAGGGCCTTGGCTCCTTGCTGAACCAATGGTCTGCCCTCCAATGGATCCCCGTGACTCTCGAGGTGTGAGTAGTTGGCCATTATGTAGATGATCAAATTCAAACTTTATTCGCAACTCACCAATAAAAGACAGAGGAAGGATGTCTGGTATCCATTCTATGATGAATGGAGTTGGTTCTTTCTGACCAGGAGGAGGAGTTCCCACACGTAGTCTTGTCTTGTACTCTTGTGGCTTTAGAAGTGGTTGGTTGGGGCTGCCCTTTGCATAGATGGAGTCTTCGTCACGCTGCCGGAACAGTCTGTAGCTTCCGTCTCGATTCTGAATGAAGTTTCGCGTTATCTCAAGTGGCATATCAGGCATATCAAATATCTGCCTCACATGGGTATCATTTAAGATCTTCCAGGTGTATTTCGTAAACTTCCCTAAAGGAACAGCCTCTTTTCTTATAAACTGCTGTGTTTGATTTGGCAATCTCTTTTTTTTGGATCTTGCATTTATTCTTTCCATAAGACAATCAAAAAATAGCTTTGGCATATGAAACACTAAAGGTTCTGGTTTACCACTGAAGCCAAAGTGCATAGTTTGATTAATTCTTTCTGTAACACTTCCAAGCCAAGTCATAAAACTGAATGATGCTGTATTTTCATCGACAGGCTCCTTGGCTTTCCTGGCACACGCTCCTGTTAAAGGTCTTTTGGGTGATGATACCTGCGGGGAAAAGAAACCAAATGATATTGATGGTTGAAAAAGTAAAATATTCAAATAAACAAAAACTAAAAACTGCAATAAGATATGTGAATGTGAGAGAAAGGAGTGCATATGTGAACATATCTTTTAAAGGAAACAGTGCTAACTTAGGCAATCCATTTATATATTAATCATATATCAATAAAACTTAAGCACAGATTTGCCTTTTTTGTGGCTCCTTCTTGTAATGTGAGAAGGGCTGAGCTGGCCTGGACCACCGAGTCATCCCGCCTCCGCTTGATGCCAGTGACAGGCAGGGTGTCAGGGATCTGATGCACAGATATAGTGCCTCCATCTGAGGTTCGCAGATGGATGCCCTCTGGTGTTCTGAGTTGAATTTCAAGTTTTCCTTCAATGTCCTCCTGTTAATTCAATAACATATTTAAATGACCCAGCAAACTACTTAAGTAATTAATGTTCATTATTTTTCATGTTAAATCTTTAACTAATGTCTCTGCAATGAAGGTAGATATTCCACAAACTTTCTCTTAGAACAAAGATAAAAACACTCGCTTGCTATAAAAAAAACTGTTGTGATTCTGCCAAGATAAGCCACATTTATAATGTTATTATTGGCCATGGTGGCGGCTGTGAGAATTCTACCACCGTAATTCCTACAGTTTGTAAAAGATGATAACCTTTCAACGCTTCAATCAAGTCTACCGGCGCCATCGGTTCAAGAAAACAAAACAAAAAACAAAAGCATAGTCTAGAATTTATAAACTTTAACCAGTCCTATTTCTGGGTTTGAAGTTCATTTACAATTTTTAAGAGATTACATAAGGTATTGAAATTCACATACCTAATTCCTTCCTTCAAGGCTTCACTATCTGGTTTTAACATCAACACTCTGAGCATAAACATCATGTTTACCTGAGTCACAAGGTTATCTGCCGGGGAGATGGGGATGCCCTCAAGTATGGAAGAGGAATCTTCTTGAAGCACTTCCACCTCCACTTGACATGGTGAATCCCCCGAGTCATTCAGTATGAGAAAGGATCTCTCACCCACTGTGCTCAGACTCGTTTCGCTATCTCCTAAAGTAACACTAGTCTCTTCTCCATTGCTGTTACTTACTCTCAAATTTGGGGGTGGAACTTGATCACTGAAAAGTACACAAATGATGAGTATACACGAGACAAATACAAATAATCATAAACTTGAAAATTTTTTCTTGTCTCATTCCTATTGCTATGGATATATCCAATGGAATAGTAAACACAGACTAATTCACTTCTCCTTTTCAGGCACTTAATCCCTCCTTATTTCCTTTTTCATTCCACAATCTTTTAATTTGCACTTCACCCACTTCAGGCACTACACTCTTACCTCATATGGGTCTAAAAAATTAACTAATAAAATTTTTGGATTCCCAATGCCACAACCTCAATTTTTCTTTCCTTTTACAATCAAAATTAAAAATTTCACTAATATTTTACTGGCCTGATGGTGTAGTGGTTAGCATGCTCAGCTCACAACCAAAAGGTCCTAGGTTTGAATCCCGGGTGAAGACAATACGTAATCCCTGTTTATCTATCAAAAAATAGATATGGCACGGGACTACATAAGGTGGCTGTAGACAGAAAGAAGTAGTCAGAGAAAGTCAGAAGGCCACCCAGACAGAGAGAGAAAGAGAGGCACGGACAGTGTCCTTGGAGGACGTTTCCGAAGGAAATGAGGCTTCAGAAATTATAGATTGATAAATAGAAATAGAAATAGTATATATATATATATATATATATATATATATATATATATATATATATATATATATATATATATATATATATATATCAACACAGATGACTAAAAGCATACTTCTGTATCATATTGATGTAATAGGAAAATTCCTGGGTGAGGCTATGGTCACTTGCAAATGCCACAACACAGGCATACAGATGAACACATTTGCGGAAGGACACATCCCTTGCAGCTGGCTGGATTTTGAAGGCTCGGCACCCACAGTAATATTTGTACTCTATTTCCTCCTTATTCCGCACCTTGAAAATAGAATCAATAATATATTTTAAAAAAAGAATAAAAAAATTAATTGCAGTTACAATAATTTTTAATTTTCTTTAAAATAAAACTTTGTCTTAAAAATTTTGCTTTACTTAAAAAAGTCAAACAATACTTGCCTGTTGGAAACTGAAATGTAAAAACCCAAGTTGGTAAAGAGCCTCAGGTTTACACTTCACCACCATAATATTTTTTGAGACCCTTTGTACTAAGGGACCCGGGGTGTCTGTTGCAAGCTGCCATATATCAGTTTTGATTGCCTGTGGTATTGGCAGGGAATTCAATGCTGAGTTTTTCAATGTTAGTGACGTAGCATCCTTGTAACACTGAGATGCTGCCCGTATATGTGAACACAATGATGGCTGTTGACTCTGAAAGCAAATAATATGTTTAGAAGAGTCAAATATTCTCCTATTTAAAATGATAGTGATCAATCTATCTACATATAGTTTCTGACACTTTGTTCCCTCTGGAAATGTTCCCCAAGATGATGGCCAAGGCAGAAGAATCTCCGCCTCTCCCTATCCATACACTCCCTCCTTACTTTTTACAAATCTGGTTTATAAACCAGATTTGTAAAAAAATATTTTTCTTATATATACTGGAGATGGGTAGTGTAAATCAGATTTTACCTAAGGATGATAACTGAAACAATTCTAGAAGAAACACACCTACATCAAATTATAGTACTTGCCTTTTTATTACTGAAAAGTTCAATGAAGTATTTATCTACTGTATCTATTTATCAGTTCAACATCCCCTTAAGAAGATAGCCAAGATAAGGTGCACACACATATATCAATGCATATTCATATGCATTCCTCTCACTTAGCCCCTAGAGGAAAAAGCACTGATAATTCTTGTGTCAGGGTCCGACAGCAAAAGCTGGTTTACCATTAAAAAATTTACTCTGGGAAGAGAATGTATAGATACTTCTCTATCTAATCAAAGATGAGAAAGGTTACCAAAGGCTTTCAAAAATAAAAATTTACAATTTTTCTTGATGACTTAATTTTGAAAGGGTATACCATAAGTTTACTTTAATGAAAACACATGTAAATATCCAAGAAAATATTCTTAACTTAAATGTAGATTTAGCTGATACAACATATATCTACCTTTCGCTGACAAGGCTCCACATAACACCGGGCTCCCATCTGTAGCAGCAGCATTGGATCACCCAATGGTTCGGCTCCAATGAAGATGTCTCCTGATCCATCCACTGACTGAATCAACGGGATCTGGACAAAACCTCGGTAGTCTGGTCCTTTATCTCGTACTCGTACAGAGTATATCTTTGGGAATAAGGGCATGGTTAAAACAGTGAACTTCATAAGTTAGAGTGAATACATAATTCATAAACCAGAATGAATAGTGTTAAAAACAATATATACTTCACAATCAAGTTATTAATGCACACATAGTATTCAATCAGTTTCCTCACATGGAATTTCTGAAAATACTAACTCAGTGTATAGTAAAAGATTACCCTTCAAAATATGGTTATGAAGTCAACTATTCATCATATCAAATAACATGTGGGGCAAATATAAGAGTGCTGTGAAAGGTAGGAATGTTATAGGATCACTTATATGTTCTGAAAGTCATGAATGTGCCCACAGAGGTAAAGAGAGGTTAAAAAAGTAGCATCTTCCAGCCAATATTGAAACATGGATCAAACATTTGGACATGGAATAAGGCACAGCAGACAAGAATGCATGAAGTGGAAATGAGTTATCTGAAAGGGAAATGTGGAGTGACAAGATGGGAGGGTGAGAGCAAGCTGTGCTGTCTGCTTTGTGATGACAACTGGCCATGGTCAGATGTACATTTCAGTTCCTAGTAGGTATGCAGTTTCGTAACCATCTGCAATTGAACACTTATAACAGTTCCTTCAATGCATAATATGAGGATATGGGGCATTTGTGGGGGGAGCAATTATTGGCATTTTTTTGTATGCGAGTGTCTCCGTTACCTAACCCATATACATAAGAAGGAAACAATTTCAAGATGAGAAATGATAAGGTAAACCCACCTGAATGTCTGTGCCGGCCGTGATTCGACATGCTTCTGTTGAATGTTTTTTCTTCTCTCCGGCTTCCTTAAAAATTACATCACAAGACTTATTTTTACATGAGAATCCTCGGGTTCCATTCAGTGTTCCACATTTGGGGCACTTTCTTACTCCTCTCATTGTTGCCCTTCCTAAGTCTGTTAGGAAGTTGGCTCTTTTGTCTTCACGAGGCATCTGAAAGGCAGCAGAATGTGTTGTTAATATATTTTTGATACTTCTATAATGGTATTCAGGTATATTCTATGCATCTGGATTTTGCATACTTTTTCAACGTGTAACGGATTAATTTCCACCACAGGCTCAAAGGCTGATGTGGCAGGAAAAGAATGCTTGCAGCTACGCGCGGCTACAGCGTGTGGCCTCCCCTTTACCTTACTATCTACTAAGATATCAAATAATGTTAGGTTTGGACTAGAAATATGAAATACACATTAGAACCAATTTTGCTGTGAATGCCGGCTAAACAACCATTGTCTTTCCAGCTTCATGTTTTAGTTGACACATACAGTATATCACGTCCGCCCCTTGACTGAAGATGTGAATTGTATTTTCAAAGAGATGTAGCGTCTCTTCATATTTAACCCTTTTAGGTATGCAGAAATAACAACAAAAGCAAAATAAGTTGATAAAAAAAGAATTGGATAAAATTTACTGTCATTCACATTGCATAGTGACAAAATTTAAGTGAGTAGTAGTTTGTGAGGTGAGTTTTCCCGGCAATGCAGGTAATGTTAGGAGGAAACACTGGATATGGCTGCAACGGGTAATTTTGTGAGGTTAGACTAATAACCTTTATCAGTGGATGGCTCCACTTCAAGAAGGTTATTACACTGAGATTTGGTTAATAACCCATCTGGGGTAAAAAAAAAAAATGCTGAGTAGGGATATTTACTGGGAGAATTTTTTGGAAATGCAGTTTCTTGGCAGGTCACCAAGCTTGCAAGAGGGAGATAGAAAAGGGATGATGTGCGGACGTGAGGATTATTTCTACCAAAGAAATATCCATGGTTTGATTAACTATATCACATATGGTCTACTGACATGTATATCAATCCACTGGTGGGTATCTAGTTTTTTCAAATCATGTTGAAAAACACCCTAAAGCTACACCACGAATCATGAAGGCACAACCAAAGTGGATTGCACAAGTAACCACTGAGGACACACACCACCCACACCTTACTTACCTTACCTAGCACAGTAACATAAGCTTATTATCATTACCATTACACTGACACTCCATTAAACTATACCAAAACAAACCAAATACCTCGTTGGTGTTGGTGTTCTTATTATGGATGAGACGGTGCCGTGCAGGGTGTGGTGCCACCTAGGAGGTCAGATAATGTTGGTATGTGGAGGTGGAGAGAGGACAGGGAGTGGAGGAGTGCCATACGGTGGGAGTTATGGCAAGGAATACTATCACAGAACAGCGACAAATCTTAGGAGTTCACGAGTGGTTTGTTGACATTCTGGTACAATGGCGCCCAAACAAGATGGATCACGCAACGCTATTGGCTGGGTGCTGATCACATGGGTATGGCGTCACTTGGCGGTAGAATTAAGTATAATAAATGCTGTAGACATGGAAGAAGGATATAAAACAGTACGTATAAAGATGGATCAGGTGAATACCTCTTATTTTATCGCTTATTCAAGTTATCACTCTCAGACAAGAACATTAATATCAGGTACATATACATACTTCATAAGGAAATAAGAATTATTTGAACGATTGATTTCAATCTGCGATCTACTCTGGATACAACAGTTGTGTCTTCAATGCGTGTCTACAAGCATGATGAGTTTAGTGGGAGGTTCGTTTCAAGTTCATCATTATTTTGATTTTATGGGATTATTTAATGTATATTGTGGCAGAAACATAGGGCTAATATGTAATTGAACTAAGCTAGACCCTGTACATACAACGCATAAAGCAAGCCATAAGTCAACGGGTGGCCGGTAATATCCCCTTTAAGAAATTGCTTGGGCTGAGTGTAGCAGGTCTGTGATGGAGGTGTCGCGCTGGACGGTCCCACCTTGTCATCCCCAGGTGCGCATACACTCCCGTGTTCACATGCGCAACTCGACTCACTCTGCATGACTTACCACACGAAGAATCAGTTCCACTTCACATCCATATCGAAAATTTGTTATTTTGAAGGATTTTCATGGTTACGTTGTCATGGTTATGTGTAATGCTAAATCATGGAGTTATGTCAATAATCCTCGGTCAATACCTATACTTTTTTGTTCTGGAGACATTTACATCACAACGTGCTCAGGTGTGTTTGTTTGCTTCGACAGTTTAACCATCGTAACCTATGCGTAATGAAACAGTTTGTGTCAAGGAAAGGCAGTAGTAGATAGTTAAACGGCAGTAATGCTAGTTTTTTTTATGGCACATTAAACTACACTAACCTGATGTAATTGTCACAACAGTCATCACTTTAGATTCAGACTCTGGCTCATCATCCAATGGAATATTCCGGGGACACCATTACTTACAATAACCAACGCACTCCTCAGGTGAACAGCGGATGAACAATATCATACACCACACACGACAACACTTCCACATTCATCACACGACTCTGTTGCATCACTTCTCAGAATTACCCAAAATAACTTAATCGACAACTCTTAAAGAAGGGAATCCAGAACACAACGTCTCTTAAACAGCTTTTATTGCTTAAAACAACGTAGTTATATACACTATACAAAATGTTAGATCTCCTACGTCTCTATAGAGTGGCTAGCGCTGGGTGGGGAGGGGGCCAAGTAAGCCTCGTGACGGTAGCGCAAGCCTAGGAGAGGGAGGGGTGGTCCGTAGTGCCCTCAGGATAACGCTTGGGGATATGCCTTACCCTAGGGGCGCTAGGGCGCTCGAGTGGCGGTTGCGAGGCGGACATCTTCTCCTAGGGAGGGATGAGACGACAGTCCCGCATCTGAGACAGCTTGAGCTCCCTGGCCAGACGATTGCGGGTAGATGTATAGATGGTGCCTAATCAAAGCTCCAAACCCAGTTCCTATAGTGGGGCGGTGATGTATCTGGGTTGATGGGATGAGGACTAGCGGGCTGGGGAGCTCAGGCTGGAGCCAGCGGTATCACTGGCTGACAAGAAATAGGATATCATTGAGCAGTGAGATTCCATCACGTAGCATACTTGAACAAAGATAGCCGCTTTTTATATTTTTCCTTATGATATTCCCTATATATCAAAGCCCACTATTTTTTCATGCGTTCTACAATACGAGAAAATAAGTTAAACAAATCTTAAAAATTAAGCAATCTTGGGTTAATATAAACAAAATATCACTCAACATTGTAAGTCAGCTTCCGATAATACTTTACTAGGGTAATCATGATAAACATTTTTTATGGAATTAGCAAACTCTGTATTTTTGGAAGTTTTTGCTTCCCATTTGCATGAAGTAAACGTCTTAAGGTACAAATACGAACATTCAAGTGATGCAGTCACAGGGAGGAAGAGCTTCAGTTCTCTGAAAGATTCAAATGTTGGGTTCGAGAGATACAAATAAAGAACAATGTAACAAGTTGATATGAAGTTAAGCGTTTGATTGCTCTTGAACTTGGATAAATATCAAAATTATCACTGGCCAATTGTTGAATTTGCTTTTGTTGTTAGTGCTGATTCTTAGCCAAAGGCTTCTGTAACAGGTCACCGAGTGGCATCCACAGTTTGCTGGGTTACAAACAGGTAACACAATCGTGACCTCAGTGGCAGACAGTGGCGACATTCGATGGAGATCGAGGAGATCAAGAGGACAACCGGCACCAACCTGCCATCATGTCCTTCTAGAGAAGAACTTGTGTGGCGCTTCAATAGCATGAAGTACAACATTTTGTGTCTTAATAAGTTTTTGAAAATCTCTTTTATTCTATTTTAAAGAGTGATACGAGAAACTTTAAGAGAGTATGAGGAAGCTCTTACTCGGAACTGTCACTAGCATATCCATTGCATGGAAATAGGGGGAAAAGTCATACAGGTTTAAGGATAGATTTGATAAAACTTGAAAACCTAACATGAAAATAATTAGGGCGAGTTTTTATAAACAAATTTCTGCTCGTTTATTAATGATAAGATTTTACATATGATTGTCTCTTCCGAAGTTTACCAATAATCGAACAGTGTAAATCTGAGGATACGTGCAGAGTGGTGTGTACATGTATCGGGGTTAAATGGGTATATGAAATGTTATGTAAACGCATATTTCTTAGATAATTTCATAAGCTTTTTAAAACATGGATCATTTACATAAAATAATATACAATGCCTTATAACATTGACTATAATAATTTACCTTTTACAAGAAGTTGCCGTCAACATATATTATATCATGTACAGCCAATGTGTGTATGTATGTGTAGATCAAATAAGCAAGGAGAATAAATGGATAAATATGACACTCTAAATAAAATTTTTGTCTATAATAAAACAAAATCTCAGTTACTCATCATTACACGTCTTGGTCGTAACCATAATAAAGATAAACTGACGCTCGACTTGCTTGAGCCTCTCCGACCATCTACACAGAACGCAACGTTGCTGATACAGTGAGTGTTTATAAAGTTCTCCCGCATACTTACATCCGACACCAGCCAGTGGACAGCACAGCGACTTAATCCCCAGCAGAGGCTCTGGTGGCCACCCTCACCGACGCCGTCACCAGGACTGCTTTTCTTCTTGCGATAACAACTCTAGCGTATCTAAGATGTAAACAGTCGAACGGTGACACTAACCCCCAAAGCACACATACGGTACAAAAATTTTTTCTACGAAGTCATCAAGAGAGTCATCAGGGCCAGAGGCTCCCTGGGGAGGTCACGGCCGCTGGACCACCACTTGGCTTCACCCGCCTCGTCGCCAGCAGGAAATGGCGGCCTGTGTGACTTGGACTCTTGCATTTCATGGTCTTTCGTGCTTGTGATGTGGCAGACAAATCAGAGGTAAAGAGGATATCCTGACTTTCGGTACGAAAGAGCACAATGAATCATCAGTATAATGGAATTTTAAATGAACTACTTACAAAAAGTATCAAATCAGATATAGGTTAAAACATATTTTCTTTGGAATTACTACAACCTCTAAAGATTTATATTTTTCAGACGGGTATGTCTAACAAACAAACACTAGATAATGAATCTATTTCTAAATGAGAAAGCCTTTTAGCATTTACAGCATATGCAGCGGGAAGTATATAAGGTATCATGTTAGAAACCCCACTCTAACTTGACCGTCGTGCCGGCCCGCCCCGCCAAGCACCAGCCAAGGTGGTAGGAGAGGCCAGGCCGGAGTGACGCATCTGCTCCGGTTTGTCTGCGCGGTACGGAAGTTTATATACTCGTAGTTAGAATGAGCTTTCTCTGGTGAAAATATAAAACAATTGCAGATAAAATTATAGACACAATACATTTTTGGCCTTAGGACATCCTAGTTAATTTCCATGTTAGCGTAGTACTGTCACATATCTCCAAGGTGTGGCTTCTGAGGTGGTGGAGTTCAACACTCTTGTTCCTTAACCTTCTCATCTGAGAGAAGAACACCTCATGACCTTACCTACAGTATCAAAATATTAAGTTTTAAGTCGCACACACACAAACACTCGTATTTCCACATCTGTTCTATAAATTTCATTGCAATGTGGAAATGTTATATCAAAATAATGTTCAAGGAACACCGTACTCCCCTAGATAGCGTCTTAGTGTCTCTGGTTATTAGTGAAATACCACTGGATAATCAACTTTTTTTTCAGGAGTGCCAATCAATCATGTTCTTATTGTTATTTCTGAACACGATTTATGATGAAGTTCTGTATTGCAGTCATCTTTTGTTTCAGTACACTTCACTATTTTATAACATAGAACACAAACAAATATTTTCATTCAATCAGTAATTTTGGAATTCAAGTGCTGCACTTTGCAAACATCTCATCACAAACAAACAAACAAATACAACACACAACGAAGAAAGAGCTTATCATATACTTAGCTCGGTGAAGCTTTTCTTAACGAAATCTCTCGCAACAGACACGTATTTACTTCAATGGATTGAGAGAAGAGAGTTTTGTTATTTTGATTCCACTAACATACAGACAGCAGGGAAGGACAGGCGGTCCGGGGACGCGCGCCTCGCAGGTGAAGGTACAATTACTATCTGTGTTTGCTGAGTCAGGAAGTCACACCCAAGTTTTGAAATAACTCAGAAGCAAATGAGTGATAGGGAAACTCATGTCTTACGACTAAACAGTAATTAGAAGAAAGATAATAATTCAATAATCTAACTTGTGAAGTATAAAAACTATTTGCTCTTGTGTTTCTTAGCAGTTAAAGGTACCATGGCATTGATAGGAAAATCCAGTACCCGTAACCTGTTGAGTACCATTTAAAACTAGCCGCGAAACATCGTCAAGGCTAACGTAAAATACGTATTATGTAAATAGAACTTTGTCACCGAGGGGAAAAAAATCTGTAAGGTTGTTAAATATATCACTCAAGATTTACGAAATGGCAAAATCTAAACAATCTACTAAATAGAAAGATACTTCTACAATAATGATATATTTCGTGTAATTGCCTGTTTCTTTAAAAATATGCCAGTTATTCATGAGAAAACCAGACCTCCTAAGAATGGACTCCCGCACCGCCCGTGTTGGGGACCTCTGTGGCAGGGGAGCGAGACGGGAGGCCCTGCTAGGAAAGCGTGAAGCAAGCCTCGGAAGGAGGCTGGAAATGCCATGTAATTCACACTTATCAAAGCATTATAGCTACCCAAGACAAGAAAAATCAATTGCACCTAAAATTGTGAGCAAGACAATATAAATTTTCTTTTCGTATTTTCTATTTCAATCAAAATAGCATCTATTGTCCATGCTAATAATGGAAAGACAAGCACTGCATTCCGCTAAGATGCAAGCCTCCTGTTGACTGTGGCGACCCATTTTTCCTGTCAACCTCGGACTGCAGTCAAGTAGTGTCTTGAGCATAGACCTCAAATCATGTAATTATAATTTTACATACAAATCCACTTAATTACTAGTTATGTATGTAAACATATGAAACATGTCACTAACTTCGCACCTATGAAAAACTACAAATGTCTAGTCTTTATCCTGATTGTTCTGTCCTGAAGCGCCTCTCCGAGCTGACGCGTGACAGGAATAAGTCTGGACGCGCCCGCACGCACCGGCCACAAGTGAGAAACACCTCAGATTATTTATTTCCTCTACAGTTACTCCGGCATTGCACGCTCCAGATTTATGAATATTCTGACGCAGTCTTACAACCACACACACACACACACACACACACACACACACACACACACACACACACACACACACACACACACACACACACACACACACACACACACACACACACACACATACATACACACACACACACACACACACACACACACACACACACACACACACACACACACACACACACACACACACACATACACGCGCACACACACACACACACACACACACACACACACACACACACACACACACACACACACACACACAAACAAAAAAACACAAAACACACAAGTATGGACGCAAACCTGCATTCACCAAAGCATTCTTGACACACACACACACACACACACACATACACACACACACACACACACACACACACACACACACACACACACACACACACACACACGTCTACACTAATAACCACACATACGTACACTCACCCGCACACCATCGCTGGCTCTGCTATCTATTTTGAGCACTGATGCCAGAAAACTCCAAAATAAAGGTAATGATACAGTAACCCTTAAGAAATGTTTTGGTTTGATAAATGTATACTCCTGTAGTTATCCTTGGGCATGAAGGTTGAAAGGGAGGATTTTACTACACCGTAGGAATGCAAAATCGCAGAGACAAGTAAACCAACAAATAAGCGAGAAATCGGTCAACAGTGTAGGATGGTTGGACAAGTCATAGATAGAGAAGGTGGACTGGCGGTCACCACGACGAACCAGCTCCGGGGCGGCCGAGGGGGGGGCGGGCGTCTGTCCCTCCTCGCCTAGTCCTTTAGTGCACTGTGAGAATGCCGTCGTCCCCACACCCCAGAATACTGATTAAACACAACCAAAATCACATACAGAACTGGCACCATGATTAAAGAGTACTTTGAACTTTTATATATATATTCATATATATATAATAATAATATATTCTCTTAACTTAGTTGGTGTTGTATCAGCGACCGTCGCTCATGATATATCACAATCTTTTGCTTTCCCCTTCACCTTCCAGAGAACGACTTATTTCTTTCCATGCCTGATCCTGGGACAGAGAAGGAGAGGAAGATGAACAGAGAAGGATCTAGAGACAAGCAGACGTACTCAGAGGATCTATCTTGGATATTCACTGCTTGTTCTCCCTCGTTCTCCTTCTACATTTGGCACATTCCCACTTGAGCTTACAAGCTTTCGTATCCGTATCGTATGCCCATCTTTTCATTATTTTTATCCGTTTTGAATTATACACGTGAATGCCAACTTGTTTAAATTTCTTAATTCACTTCCCTCTATAAGTATCGATAATGTTGTCCTGATCGACATATTCGAATATATGTGGGGCATCCATCAGAATACCAATGGTGCCGGCTGTGGTGACGGCGAAGAAAATGTACAGTTGAAGACGATCAATCACCATGGCCACGTATTTCCAGTCTTCGCGGATCTGAAGCGAAACACAAGACAAATGATAATTAATTAAGGAATGTAAAACCATATATCAACAACAGGTAAAGTGAAGGGAGAAGACATATAAGCAAAATTGTTATATGAAGTTCATCACATAGATACACATTGTATAGACTTGATATCGATTAAATTATAAATGAGGTGATGAAAGAAATATTAAAACTTTGTGAGTAAAGAAATAAAAGGGCACTACATTTCTTCACTTTTTGCCATTCTCTATGATATAGTTCTTCTATCAATACCCTTCTTCCAATCACCTCCCTTCCTGTTGTTTATATTGCATTACACTCGCACGAGCCTGTACTCCTCGTGGCCGGAACTCCACCTCACCTGGATGTACTGGTCTTCGTTTCTCAGGTGCTCGGCGATGAACTCCACAGCCTCCGTCGCTTTGTACGCCTCCGGTGTGATGAACAGGGAGTCAGAGTTTTCAGATTCACGCCTCGGCATCTGCAAAATAGGAGACTTCTTCCCTAAAATTCCTGTCTCGTCGACGACAATGAGTAATTATATGATTATGGTTTATAAAGCTTTCTGTGCCTATACAAAACTATTTTCCAAGTATAACAAAATATCTGGGGATCAAATGATGACCTAACAGACATGCATTGTTTTCATAAGTATTTGAATGAACTTGTTAAATGCTTCACTGATATGAGCTAAGAAACCTAGAAACTTGTACAAAGATGACTACTGAAAATCCATAACGATTATTAAAAGCTGGCTATCAATATCATGAAAAACCGGCCATTGATGTTATAAAAAGCTTGCTATTATTACTATGAAAATCTAGCGATATATGTTAATTCTAATGAAATCTATATTTTTCTTGTTATTTGTTATGAAAAGAAACGGCATGTGTCTATTCCACAGTGATGAGGATGGGGGTCAAAATAGGTTATATTTACTTGGTTGAGATTGCAGTTCGGGTGATGAATGTTGGACATCTCCATGTGTTCGATCTTGCCGGTGCTCTTATCGATCTCTGGAGAACCAAAGTGATGGTGGGGAGGCACACCACCTTGAAGGAGGACGGCTCAGTTAACACACACACACACACACACACACACACACACACACACACACACACACACACACACACACACACACACACACACACACACACACACACACACACACACACACACACACACACACACACACACACATTAACCATCATTATTTGTAATGCACCTATGAGAGAGAGAAAGACAGAGAAAAAAAAGAAAGAAAAAAAGACCCACCTGCCGCCATGGGTGAAAGGGACTGCCCTGGCATCTCGTTCATCCAATGGAGTCGTGTCTTCTTGGGTCGCTTCATGAAGAGCATGACGGGAAGATACTTGAGGAACAACACCTGGATCCAGTTGGGCATCCGGTGAGTCCTCGGACCCCTGCACCATAAAGGAGGTCAGTGGTGTGTGTGTGTGTGTGTGTGTGTGTGTGTGTGTGTGTGTGTGTGTGTGTGTGTGTGTGTGTGTGTGTGTGTGTGTGTGTGTGTTTGTGTGTGTGTGTGTGTGTGTGTGTGTGTGTGTGTGTGTGTGTGTGTGTGTGTGTGTGTATGTGTGTGTGTGTGTGTGTGTGTGTGTGTGTGTGTGTGTGTGTGTGTGTGTGTGTGTGTATTATGTTGTGATTGTTAATATTAATGTGTCTGTTTTATTACTCTCTTATCATCATGAATTTGATAATAACAGTTCAGTTTTTATTCATATATAATTGGCCAAGGTTAACGAAACTAAAAAAAAAAGTATATGGAAATATGTCATCCAAATTTCGGATCTCCCATAATTCATCTGATATTCTGTTTGTACAAAGTACTTAAATAATTTATGGGAAGATTAAAAAAATAGGCCGTTGAGTACATAATAAACCTTTATGATGGATGACTGGATGATGTTTTAACTTATGCACAACAAAAAAAAACATTATAGGTGACAATGTATAGCAATTATCTTTACTATATTTTATAATGATATTAATAATAATTATAATATTTCATCTACAATCTTTGAACGTCTCATTTTAGATTGTACGAAGAGCAAAGAGTTACGTTATACTGACGCACACTTGGATGTCAGTGAAGGTGATTAAATAATACCCCCGAACTTGGATACTTTAGACCACATAGTTCTGCTAGGCTTAACGAGAGAGCGCTACCTCTCGGATGACACTGAAGATATAAGGTTAAATCCACTTGTTATAGTTATGCTTATTTCCTTCTTTTCTCTTCTCAATGAGCGTTGGTTTGTAAGATTTCTATTTGCTCTTGTAAATGGACTTTGCTTCTATCGTCTTGTGTATATAAAAGAGTAAGTTATATTGAATACTTAGAACTAATCAAATAATCATATATAACTAATAAACAAATAGTTGTACTCGTAAATCACTGTGGCTTCCCATATCATGTCTCACCTGAAGTTCCAATTAATGATGACGACGGTGACGAGGATAGAGACGGTGTTCATGACGAAGGTGAACAGGAGATACTTGGCAATCAGAGGAAGCACCAGTGAGGTCGGCGGCAGGATCTTCGACACCAGCAACAGGAACACAACCAGGGAGAGCAAAATGGAGATACCCAACGTCACCTGAGGGTCGAGGGCACAGTGGTCAGAGTAGGAAAACATTGGTAAAACATAACATTTATAATATAGTTTGTATTTTGCAATTTTGTATCTATTACTAATTTCTCAAAATGAGGACTTATATGTGTCATAACTCTACTGGCATTACACACACAATCTTACGAGTGTGAAAGTGTGAGATGCAATACCGTACTATTTTTTTCAGATAATCTTTCAGTATCATACATTGATCTTTTCGATAATGCATTTCCTTACTTTCTCGCCGGCCTCAGCAGGAAGGTAGAACACCAGAATACAAAGGAATGAGATGAGGACTGTGGGCAGGATCAAGTTGACGGTGTAGAACAGAGTCTTCCTCCTGATGGTGATGTAGAAGGTGATGTCGGTCTCCGTCGGGTTGTTGGCCATCACGTTGAGGAAGGCGGGCACCTGCAAACACATTGACTTAGTTGTTTTAATCTAAGACTAAGATGCTAATTCTGCCATAACTTGTTTGAGATGATTAATGAGGACAATTCAGAGCAAACAGTTCTGCTTTAAAGGCAGGTTAGATGAGAGTAATTACTCGCATTACTTATTACGTTTGTAAAAAGTCCCCTTCCCATAAAAATATCATATGGTTTTCTTATCAAGATCAATCTCCATTTCATGGGAAGAGACCACTAGTCTATATGCGATATGACTATATGGATACTGTCTATTAACCTATTTATTCATCAATCTATCTATTTATGTTTTGTGCGAGATGAGGTTGACCAGTTGTCAGTTGAGATTGGTTTAGTACTTAATGATATTTTTTCTTCATGGAAATAATGACTATATAATTCTGGGCATCATGATAAAAGTTTTAATTCGTATGAATTGGATTCATCAAACTCTTCCTGAGTCACAACCGATATTTTGTAGCGACAATTAGCTGAGTAAATAGTACATCAAAAAATTTATTTATAATTTCTAACATTGAGAAAAATATCAAAGGTTTCAGATAAGAGTGATTCTACAGTTTTTAGGAAAATAACGAACTATCTGAATATTTATGTAGATTGGCATACTGGGTTGTCACACGTAGGATGATCTAAACAAACGAGGGGTAGAGTGCTCATCCAGACAGTCTATGAGGCCAACGAGGTCAGTTTGATTCTATGTAAGATGATGAACATTGTGCTTCATGGAGAAGGGAGAAAATGTATTTGTTATGGTTAAAACAAACTACATCAGCTCCCGAAAGCAATTACCATGATAAGTTTTATCCCTATGCAATATAATGACAACAATCAATTTCAATCTTTCATAATCTATTCAAAGCTGTGTTTACCAACGGAATTGGATGTATGTCTATATATGTACAGATGACTCCGATCTCCATGGTATGCTTCCTACCACACACACACACATGCATGCACGCGCGCGCACACACACACACACACACACACACACACACACACACACACACACACACACACACACACACACACATACACACACAAAAGAAGAAATGAAGAAGAAGAAGAAGGCGGTGAAGAAAAAGAAAAAGAAATTAAAGAAAAAGAGGAAAAGAAAAATAATGAAGGAAATAATGTATCAATCTATCTATCTATCCAATCAATCCACCATTCAGCCAATGATATGAAAATGATGTGATGCTCATTGAATGACAACAGACATCAGCTAGGCGCACCCGAGCCTATCTGCATCAAGTGAATCAATCAATGCAATGAGAACGCTGCGTCATACTCATTAAACATCAACACTCATCGGGTGGGCGTTTCAAAACAGATCCGTTGAGCTCAATGCGGCGTACTGACTGTCTATCTTGTTTGGTGTGAATGAATAACTTATAACTAAAGGTTCTGCATGAAAAGAAGGTAAACAATTAGCTATTAAAATGTTATAATACTTCTAGACAAGAGTGTTCTGTCATTTAGCAACTTATATAACACTAGTGAAAATTGTAAACTAACTTGTTCCATATTATAATCAGAGAGAAAATAGTGGTTCTGGTCTATCATTATTGTTTTGTTCCTTTCAAGTAAGTACTTGACAAATCTAATGATGTTTGAATATTTCAACAGTTCCAGTAACGGTTGTCAGGTGATTAACATGCAAACAAGGTCTGTTACTGATGTTTTCACGTATTTTCTTTTCTTTTACAAATCACTATTCGTCAAAGTTGACTTACACTTAATTTCTAATAAAAGTAGTACAATAACAAAAGTAATACAACTGTTTTTCATGAACATTAACTTCCTTTTTGGAGAATGTAGCCTAGCAAAGATGGTTCCAATATTATTATCTTCCTACCAGCCTATTAATCATGTTTTAGATCTGCATATCTTTGCTCAACTAATCATCAACATCTGCTTATTCGAGACATGTTCATATTCGGCTCATTTAAGCTTAGATAATTATTTGGTTCCATAATAATTGTAATTGTAATGTGGGGGGGGGGGGAAATGTGCCAGGCAACAAAGGCCATATGGCACTTTGGTTCCATAAATGAAGGCGTTGAAGTGACTACGTGACGTGAAGCTTAGGTGTGGACATCACAACTTACCATTTTGAGTTCTAAATTGATTATTATGCTGAAATGTGTTAGAAAAAGTAAATAAAAAATATATTGGATTTACATGAAGCTGTAATTTTCTCAGGAAAAAGAATAACCTTAATGAATTGAGTTTTCTGGCCAGCTTAGCCGAGACGAACGCGTGATTTCAGTCAGTGTCTCAGTGACGCCTCGTTATGTGTGTTCATGGAGTCGCGTTTAGCTGCTGTGTTGCTCCATACCATTCACCTCTTATCCTACTGCTAGAACCATGGCTGGAAACGAGGATTATTACCTTGTGTTTCCTGTGACGACATTATTTTCAAGTAACATAAGTAGTGACCGAGCTTAACTATGCTTTTGTTGTGGTGTGGTGGTGGTGGTGGTGGAACGCCGGCAGGATCGGGTTACTAGGCGGCAAAATGTGTTCACTTTGACAAACTAGTGGCGGTAATAAGCATTCCGCCTTGTGTTTATGAGACAAGTGACGATGGTGTGGAACATTTAAGTTTGTGTTGGTTCATATTACGGTCGTCACAATAGTAGTGTTGAATTGAAGAGTGTGGTGGTTAAAGAGAGAGATGACCTATCCACTGAGGACTGGCAACTGGAGACTAACTAGGCTATACTTGCAAGGTAACTACTCCAGTTTTTGGTTACATTTAATTTTCTAGTGTGTGTGTGTGTGTGTGTGTGTGTGTGTGTGTGTGTGTGTGTGTGTGTGTGTGTGTGTGTGTGTGTGTGTGTGTGTGTGTGCAGTGGCGGTTCTGGCATTTCTGGCGCCCTAGGCAAGAACGTACAAAGGTGCAACCCCCTCCCCCCGCCTGTTAGTAAACATTGCTTGTTAAGGCCTTAATAAAAAGTTACAGATTGTCGTATTACAGCTGACTGACCATGCTGTGTCGGCCCTTGCCACAACTAGCGGCGGCCGCATATACCGTCGATGTCCAGGACCACTACTGTGTGTGTGTGTGTGTGTGTGTGTGTGTGTGTGTGTGTGTGTGTGTGTGTGTGTGTGCTCTATATAATCTTCAATTCAGTGATATGCCGTAATATGCAGCAAAGATTTACGAGCCAATGGCACAATCACCGGAGAATTCCTTCCCAGATGTTTTCGAAAAGGAAATTACCTCACAACTCTCTCTCTCTCTCTCTCTCTCTCTCTCTCTCTCTCTCTCTCTCTCTCTCTCTCTCTCTCTCTCTCTCACCTCCACAATATCCCAGGTGCCAGATTTCCAGTAGTCTGAGAGATCGACGAAGTCCTTGTCGTTGTAGAGGGACAGAGAGACCTGGTCTCCATTAAATGTCCACGAACCAAACTTCATGAGACACGTCTGCTGGTCAAAGGGGAAGTAGGTCACGTCGATGGTGCACGAACTCTGTTTGGGAGAAAGGAAAGTGTCAACACAGAGGAGAGATATTGGATTTGAACGGGGTAGAGGCACCAACAGAATACCTGAAAATGTAGGCACTACTCCAAGATAAAAATAATAGCTCTACAATGTAATATACACATATATATATATATATATATATATATATATATATATATATATATATATATATATATATATATATAATGCACACAATATCATAAATCAGTGGCAAACATAATTTGGTAAGGTTGCGCCGGTTGCGCCTCCTCTTCCTCCTCCGTGTCGGGAGACGTGAGAAACTATGGTAGTTTGTCATCGAAACTGTTATGAATAAAACCTGATGGACGTGTGACAGCCTAGCTAGAACAAGGGTGGTAATTAATCCTCCTCGGAACATAATATGAATAGCAGCCTGCTATGGCATCCAGTATTGGGGCCCCTGTCCAAGCTTAACATAAGTGTATCACTCAGTGAGCGTAGCAGTTCATTCTCGCTATGGGTGAGCCGTGAGATGTTTTGATTTTGTTATGTGGTCTCTGCGTCCCGGTTTTCTCTCCCACACTTGCACTCCCTCCCTCCGTCCCCCCTCCTTCCAACCCACTATCCCATTTTTCTCTCCCCTCTTTGTCCTCTTCCCCCTCTCTCCCATCCCCCCCTCTTTATTCCCTTTCCATTCCCCTTTTTCTCTCCCTCTCTGTGCAAGTGCACAGATATTAGGTTAGGTTAGGTTAGGTTAGGGAGAGAAAACGGGGGTGGGGTGGTAAGGGCGGCGAGCGGGAGAGAAGAGAAGGGAGAGGGAGGGAAAGGCGGGGGTGGAGAGCCAAGAGTAAGCAAGCCAATCACGAGGCAGAGTCTGTCTACATCACTAGCGAGGGCGCAGCGGCTGAAAATGTGATACAGTTTTCGGAAATATGCGGGCGGGCTTGGCGGCCTGACGTCACTGTTTCAAATCGCCCTGCGGCTCCTGCTACACCTCCCTATAATGTTTTTGGGTACTACAACGCATTATTAATCAGAATCAGAATCTCATGACACAGTAGGAATTTGGCGATGGTCAGTTAGTGACCAAGTCCTCCCACGACGCTGGGACCTAGAACCAGCCACACACATCCCACGGCCACTCCGAACTGAACAACACTCAACAGCTGGGTGGGGTTAATATAATGGTTCAGTGTCAAAGGAGTCAAGGGTTATACCAAGAAATTCATTATAACACTTGCCTTCTCTTGGTTCAGCTTTCAAGTCTCACTACAATGCTCTTTTCAACTCATTTTATTTGAAATTTTATATTAGTATTTCATTATGAGGCGAGACACTTCCAGTAGGCTTCAGAGTGTTGGGTCGGTTAGATAATTAGGCGAGTGTGAAGGGCCAAATGGTGCTAGTGAGATAAGGGCAAGTACTGCTGACAACTAGTGATAATGCCGATATGAAGGCAGAGACGGTGTGGAGGTAGGGAAGGTCAGGCGATATGGTTAGTCTGCTCATATGCATAACTCAGGTTTGTAAACAGACGACGCGGGATGTTTTTATGATCAAATATCTCTAGGTTAGACGGTTAGGTTAGTTAAATTTAGGCTAGATAAATTTGGTTAGGTTACGCTAGCTTTGATTAGCTTATTAAAAAGATAGAATTTTGCGCAGGACCAACCATACCGCCGGACATTCTAAACCATCACAGGCTCACAGCAGTCCTCGTATGTATTTGGTGACTGCTAGAGTAGACGTTGAAATCATGTTTGTGAGCCAGTACATTATTAGGGCACTCTAGTCACATCTTAAAAACACAATCTACAGTGAAGCATACAGGGAAGAATACAGTACTTTCTTAAACTCCCTCTATTTATGCCTGGAGGGTGGGGGGGATACCTGGGAACTCTGACTCACCTGGTAGATAGCGGGCGGCACCCACAGCACCTCGCCGTGGGGGTAGATAAGCACGTTGCTCTTGTAGCGGACCTCGTAGTTCCCATCGGCGCTGCGGATGGCGAGAAGGTGGTAGAGTGGTGGTGATGATAGAGTAATGGTGGAGGTAGAGTAGTGATGATGGAAGAGTAATGGTGGAGGTAGAGTAGTGGTCATGGTAGAGTAGTGATGATTGAGAAGAGGGTGAGGGAGAATGTATATAATGGTGAAGTGTAGCATAGTTTGTAGGGTAGAGAAAGGTGTTTGCAGGTTTAAAAAAGTGGAATGAAAAAACAGAAGAGGAAAAATTATGGAAGATGAAGAAAAGGTGTTTGGGAAATATATACAAGAGTTATGTATTACTATTTTTGTAGGAGTATTTGTATTTATATTAATAACAATAACGATGATGGCGACAACAACACAAATGATCATATATAGACAGATAGGTAATTCATATTAAGAAAAAAAGATAAATGCAGTGGGTGAGTACGTTCCACCAATCAACTGCAAGGTCACATCAATCACCTGCAACACCTGGAAATTGGATGACCTCACCTGGCCCAGTTAGGTTGAGGAATTTGGTAGCCTCCCCTTATCCCTTCACCCCTTTACCCCTTTATCCATTCTCCTTCATCTCCTCTTACCTAATTCCCTCTCTTCCTCACTTTCCCTTACCTTTAGTCTTCATCTCCTCCTCATGCTACTCGATCCTCCACGCATCCTATCTATTCCGTACTCATATCTTCTCCACCTGCAGTTTCCACCCTCATCCCCTCCCTTCCCCCACAAACCTCGCCTCCTGCCCACGTCCCGCCTCAGGTCCTCGCGCACGCCCACCCGCCTCCCTCACCTGTCTGCAACGGATTTCGAAGTTTCCGAAGAGCTGTGTCTTGACGGTTCATCAATAAGATTAAAGTAAAGATGAAAATAGTAATAATGTTAATGGTGATAATAATGAGGATGATGATGATAATAATGATAATAATGATGATAATGATGATACTAATAATTGTTCTTTTTTAGGTCTGTCTAGGTTTTATTTCTAAATATCTGTGTTTTTATCTGTCTGTTTCTATCTGTCTATCTTTTTCTTTCTTCCTTTCTTTTTTTTCCTTCCTTCCTTTCTTTCTTTCTTTCTTTCTTTTTTCCTTTCTTTCCTTCTTTTTTCTTCTTCTCTCTCTCTCTCTTTCTCTCTCTCTCTCTCACACATACACACACACACACACACACACACACACACACACACACACACACACACTATGATCGTCCTACAGTTCCCGACCCTCCCAGCGTTCGCCACCATTTTCTCAAGCTTAAAGCGAGGCCTCTTGGAAGGCTGGGTTGAGGGGAGGAGCAATTTATATCCCGCTGTAAGGAGGGGGAGAAGGAGGCGGAGGGAGACAGGGTGGAAAAAGAGGAGAGAAAAAGATGAAAAGGTTGTAAGAGAGAGAGAGAGAGAGAGAGAGAGAGAGAGAGAGAGAGAGAGAGAGAGAGAGGGAGAGAGGGAGAGAGGAGGTGAACGAGCAGGAAGGAATGGAAAGACAGAAGAAAATATATGAGTATAGTTGGGTTCAGTGAAGGTAATAAGAAGAAATATTAATTTTTTTGCCGGGTGGACGGTGGAAAAGAGAATGGGTACACACACACACACACACACACACACACACACACACACACACACACACACACACACACACACACACACACACACATATGAAAGACTTTAGTGTGTTGGTATAAAGTAGAATAAGGCGATGATTCTTATGAAATATTATGAAGAAAGAACGAAAAAATGATTATGCAAGAACCAGGGAAGTAAAATAAGGCAAGAACCAGGGAAATAAAGTAAGACAAAAAACAGGAAAAGTAAGAGAAGAGCAACAATTGTAAGAGAACCACAACCCCCCCCCAAAAAAAAAGAGTGAACCTCGTAAGTGAAAACAGAACCTCGACAATAACAGGCGAGGCGTTGAACAAGGTTTACTGATACACCATTGAAAGACACGACAAAGCTTTAACATGGGTCGCTGGTGGGCTGCTGTCTCTCTCTCTCTCTCTCTCTCTCTCTCTCTCTCTCTCTCTCTCTCTCTCTCTCTCTCTCTCTCTCCAGTGGCCCGTAGAGGGAGAGACAACACAGATGGCCCGGTTCTCGTTTCCTGGGGTGAGGAGTGAAAGGCTGTGATTCTAGAACGCGTGTTTGTGTCAACTGTGTAAAAAAAAAGCTGGAATAGTGGTTTTTTTATATTATTTTTATGTATCAGTCAGTGGTTGGGATGGTTGATATTTTTTTTTTTTTTACCAGTCGTGTTCGTGTCCATTATTACTTGGTGTGTGTGTGTGTGTGTGTATGTGTGTGTGTGTGTGTGTGTGTGTGTGTGTGTGTGTGTGTGTGTGTGTGTGTGTGTGTGTGTGTGTGTGTGTGTGTGTGTGTGTGTGTGTGTGTGTTTGTTTTAATCAGACGAGTTAAAAACAATAAAGGTGTTTACTTTGTTGTTATTACACGTGAAAAAAACAAAAAAAACAAGAGG
>JAXIVD010003608.1:0-2500 GCA_036785275.1 Cancer borealis
GAGACTGAGCCAATTATAGCATCCCTTCCTTTAATATATGCATGACAACTCTTGATCTTACCTTCCCTTCCCTTGAGCTGTCATTTCATTTATTAAGTTACTGTCCCATTCTGACTCCTCTTATCTATTTCCCTATTTATTTATCTATCCCTTTTTAATCTATCTGTCAATTCATCTGCCTATTTCAATTGTTAATATGCTGTTGGTGTTATGTTTTATTTATTCTATTTGTTACTTTATTCTTTTGTCTATCTGTCTATCTATCTATTGAAGTGTAGATGTAGAATGCGTGAAGCTGTAGGTGGTGGTAGGGGGAGGGGGCTGTGTAAGTGTGTGTGTGTGTGTACGTGTCTGTATGTAAGTATGTATGGTGTGATGTAAAAGGGATGACAGTTAAGAAGAAGAAAAAATAACAATAATAATAACAACAACAACAACAACAACAACAATAACAAGAATAAGAATAAGATCACGAAAAAGAAAAGGAGAAGTAATATAACCAGCAGGAAGAGGAAGGAGGTAGAGGAAGGAGGTAGAGGTATAACTAATGGGTAGGTAGAGGTACACTGGTAGAGAGAGTAGGGTATAAGTAGTTCTGAGCACGCTACCTAGATGGCGTTATGACTGTGTCCGCAGCAAGATTATTATAGCAGTAACCACGATCGATGTTCCTTTTGTCTGGAGGAGGAGGAGGAGGAGGAGGAGGAGGAGGAGGAAGAAAGGTGTTGGTTACGCAAGAATTCTCAGTAAAATGATAGTATAAGGAAGTCTATTTTCAGAGCCTCGAGCTATAGAAAGTGAGTGTAATTATTATGATTTACGAGCATGTGATGGTTTCTATTTTGGTCACTAGATGGTGTTCTTCTACCCTGACACTTGACACACCCATCTAGTGCAAGGTAATTGGTTTACAAGGTCAGGAGAGAGAGAGAGAGAGAGAGAGAGAGAGAGAGAGAGAGAGAGAGAGAGAGAGAGAGAGAGAGAGAGAGAGAGAGAGAGAGAGAGAGAGAGAGCGAGACTCCATCTGCCTTGCACTTGGGTGTAGGAATGTTGATAATTAGTATTGAAAGGAGTGATAGATAGATAGATAAATATAGATATAGATAAGAGACAACAGTAACTAAAACAAACGCAAAAAAAACAAAATAAGACATTATAAAAAGGATAGAAAAATAGAAGGGCTCCTCCCCACCTCTACCCCAGATACAAAAAAAAAATAAATAAATAAATAAATAAAAAAATCACAAAACCAAAACCAAAACCAAACAAAAAATATATATATATCGACAGTAAAAAAAAAATATTATAGCTTACAATTTTTTTTTACGTGTCTAAGGCAGTCTATACACAAGCACATGGCAGGCAGGCAGCGCATCGCAACTAATAGCACGCCAACCACGGAACCTCTATTGTCAGGGATGAAAAATTAAGGATATAACGAGCAACGAGTCCTCTGAAGGGTGTGTGGGGACGGAAATAGTCAGGCAGGAGGAGGAGGAGGAGGAGGAGGAGGAGGAGGAGGAGGAGGAGGAGGGAGGAGGAGGAGGAGGAGGAAGTGTCTGTAAAGAATATCAAGATTGGATTTCGTGGAGGAATGAAAGAAGGGAAAAAAAATTGTCTTGGTAACATCACAATACATTAAGAAAAGAAAGAAGGAATAGGAGTAATGAAGGATAATCAATAATAAGAGATAAAAGGGAAGAGGGAATAGAGGGAAAGGAGGAGGAGGAGGAGGAAGGGAGGAGGAGGAGGAGGAGGAGGAGGAGGAGGAGGAGGAAGAGGAGGAGGAGGAGGAAGGAGGAGGAGGGATATATTTTTTTTAACTGGCAAGGCACATAGAAATTTACTCTTAGAAGGGAAAAAAAATAATAAACGAAAAATTCAATCAAATAATAATAAACTATACGACAGGTTACAAATAAATTTCAAATCAATAAATAAAAAGATATAAAAATAAATCCTGTTTTTCTCAATACTCTAACGTATCGCTTAGACAAATAAACAGAGTAATTATACATACACATATATCTTGCCTTAATTACCAAAGCGAGAGGAGAATATAAATGAAGTTCCTCGTTAGGGCAAAACAAAGTAATAATGATTTTAAACTGATAGTATTGTAAAGAGGCGCTTCCCTACCTCCTCCTCTTCCTCCTCTTCCTCTTCCTCTTCCTATGCTTTCAGAAACAATACCAAGTGCTTTAATGTATAACTATCATTTTTCTAAGTATTAGCAAAGGTTAAGTTAGGTTAGGTAAGGGTAGGCATCTCGTAAAAAATACACATATCACACGTGTTTCTTAAGAGATTACCTTGCTCTTATCTTACCCTTACCCTTACCCTTACCTTACCCTTACCTTACCTTACCCTTAACCTAGGCCCAGTTCCCTTCCTCTTATCCTAATCCTCTTCCTCTTACCCTCTCCCAATTTTCCAATACTCTTAAGACTACTGGTTTGGTTACGTTGCTCTCTCTCTCTCTCTCTCTCTCTCTCTCTCT
>JAXIVD010003608.1:5000-12500 GCA_036785275.1 Cancer borealis
CAATTTCAGAAAATACTTGACCCTACATCTGCATAGCGTTGAGTTCCCTAATTTGGTACGTCAGTCATTTTTGCATAATTGATTGTTACCATATAATACAAATGAGAAAAAGAGCACGTTAACACTTACCCACAGCATTGTATATAGTATGCAGCTTACAGTATATCGTTCCCTGCCTCCTTCACCTCCATACGCACACGCACATACGCACACACACAGTAATGAGTAATGAGTGGTCTTCACAGTAGCAGCCACCACCAGTAACGTTCCTATGATGTTCGCGAGGCCTGAGGGACGCCACTTGTATACAACCTCGGCTCGGCTCAAATTCTATTATATTATATTTCATACACACACACGCACTTAAAGAAAATAAATACTCACTATATTTCCTTACTTTTGTCCGAGCATGTATTATTAAATTCCTGCTCTTCACGACAATCATCTTGGGGTTAAAAAAAATACTAGTAAAGCAATTTTTTTAAAGGCGGGACAGCCGATCACGTGATTAATACAAAGCTATTACTTGTTGATAATTGACGGTCGTGATGCGTGTTTAGGTTATTAATGAATACAATATTAAAAGGAGACTAGTTAATGGTAATTATGGTATTTGTTTCTAAAGCTTCAAATAAGAATTTTGTATATCATTTGCCGTTTATATGTATTTCCCGCGCAAAAATAATGTTCCGTATCTTTCTCAGTCTCTTAATTACTATCCTGTTTATGTGTATTATTCGTGCAAAAATAAAATTGTAAATGTTGTATAGTTCATTATCTTGCTTCCTGTATTATTGTTTTTGTTTTCCTTCAAGGCTGAAAATAAATATAGTTCATTATAAAAAAAATTTATTTGGAAAACTTACACATCAATACTTGCATTTGTACAAGTAACCTAATAGTTATCTGAAACCAAAAGTACTTATGTACACAATTATAATTAAACTTTACTGTCTTTCTTAAACACTTCAAAATTTCCCGGTCTAAATGTATATTAAATCTACAATCATTTGAAGAAACGTCAAAACTTAGATGTACAGCAGGTCCCAAGTTGTGATGTAGTTTGCTTTTTACGTTATTATAAAATTCTTCCCATAAACTGCAACTAAAACTTCCCCAAGACATATTTTCGTCCTTAAAACCAAAACACTACAAAGATTCATCATAATTCATGGCAAGAGTTGCAGAAATGTTCTAAATTACTGGCATCAATATAAAAACCTCCTGTACAGTGCACGAGTTAGGTTGTACATTAGGATGGGATATCTGGATGTGATGGGGAGGGTGAGGGCGTGCTAGTGAGACCACCATCAGCCCGTCACCCTCAGATCACTCTTCACTCTTCACCTTACTGCCGGAGGTCGTAGGGCACTAACACAACGCTACCTAAAAGACGAGTCCTCTTATAGGATCTTAAAATAATCTTTAGCTCTTTCCATTTCCAATTATAAATCTATATGAAAAATTTGTGAACCTTAAAATTATTTTATATACATTTTGTACTTACACTAGAGCATTGCATCCTTCCTGACTCTTTCAATCTGTCAGTGTTGGCATTAATACCCAAAGGTATAAGTTTGTATTTACAGCTTTAAATATTTTCTTATTTAATCATCAATATTTGCTGTG
This sequence comes from Cancer borealis, assembly GCA_036785275.1. NCBI lineage: Eukaryota > Metazoa > Arthropoda > Malacostraca > Decapoda > Cancridae > Cancer > Cancer borealis. Next base: position 6,630 of record JAXIVD010003608.1, read on the forward strand.
AATTTTCTGCTAAGATACAACAATCTCCACCTGTGGGTCAAGCAGCAGGTGTGTGAGGCAGGCCAGTGAGGCAGGCTGGTGAGGCAGGAACACACACCAACACTCTTAGCCTTTCCCACCCAGCCTTCAGGTAACACAAGACCGCTGGTTCTAAGAGCACACCTGCATCACAGCCGAGGTCTGTTTAGGTCACCACAAATTATAAGTATGATTTCACTCCCTCCAATTATCACCCTGACTTGCCATAGGAAGCCTGTATCAAGGCATCTGTAGTCACGTAAAAAATGCATTTAAAATCATAAATCTGATGGCCTCCCAAATCTCACCTCAATAATAGTAAGCATGAGAGTTGTATTCCTGTTCAACTAATTATGAAGATCCATGTATCTGGCTGATACCATTAAAAAAAAAAAATTTCTCCCCAATTGCTGCTAAATAAAAGTATATTCAATTATGTTACGAGAATTTTAAAGATTTTTCACCTTTTGGTCCAATAAAATCTTTGGCCAACAGACTAAAACCATCAATATTTTCCTTGCACAGCAACTGGAGTCTCCTCAACAAGTATGAGTTGAGCAAGTTTGATGCAGTGTGACCTAGAACACTTTGGGTATGAGGCGACACCTGACCCTCTTGGTGTAACTGTCCCAGGCGGCTCCGTACTTCTTCCTGCAGCTTGCCTCCACCTCGTAGGTCCTTGTCACCAGGAACACCACGTCCAGAGCCACCAGGACCCAGGGCAGAGCGTGTGTGAAACCTGAAACATACACACAACACGTAAGGAACACCACCAACTTTACATATAGCAAGGTAAACCAATTCCCTGATTCTGTACATCCAACACACACACAAACACACATAACAACACTCAAATCATCACTATAACCATTAATTCAGCTACAGTAACAGATTGACAAGTAACCAGCAAACACCTACCACACGCAAGGGCCCAGGAGACTACAACGAGGATGTCCCCGAGGTAGTTAGGGTGGCGTACAAGTCCCCACCACCCAGACACAAGCAGCCGGGTGCCAGCAGATGTAGGGAGACTCTCAAGGCCTGAGGAGGAAAAACACACTGACTTAATACATTTCTCTGGGGGTAAACAGTTTTTTTTTTTGTCGTTCAGGTAATTTTTTTTCAATTTTATTTTTTCGTGTGTGTGCGTGTATGTGTGTGAGGGTGTGTGTGTGTGTGTACTGACGGGCCAGGGCGGGGTCGGATGGGTTGGAGCGGAAGGTGTGTTTCTGGTTGTTGGCGCCGCGGCAGAGGGTGTAGCCAGTGAGGTTGAGGAGAGCAATTGCCGTCAGCCAATACCAGTCCAGCTCAATCCTGAAAGTTGTAAGTGCCTTTGATCAACACTTGCTCCCGTGTCAAAGTATTATAAGTATACAGATAAATATGAAAGTCACACAGCGAAACACATGTACAATAAAAAATAAATAAATGAGTTACACAGAAACATTATAAGGCTATAAAGAAACAATACAAATCTTACTTCAAACATAACAAATTAAAACCAACATATATAATCCATCTATAAAAAGAAAACAACTGGAGACAAAACAATGAATTCCTTACTTCAAACATAAATAAAAACCAACACACATCTAATCCATCTACAAAAACAAAACAACTGTACACAAAACACCGATCACCTAATTTTCCGCAGTCAACTAACCTGTGATTCAATACAAAACGTGTGAAGATGGGCAGCAGGAAGGGCATTGACAGGTCCCCAAAGATAAGGAAAAGTCCGAACCCTTGACGTTGATACTCATATGTGGTGAAGTAAGCGTCCTCAAACCACACCCAGTTGGCAGCGTAGAATATCTGTAAAATTATGTGGTCAGTAAATAATCGAATATCTGGAAAATTATAGTCAGTAAGTAATCAAATGTCTACAAAATTATGGTCAGTAAATACTCATTCTTAATTATCATTATAACCAAATTTATTGTACTAAGCTATGTGTGTCAGAGGTTACGGGAGGATTGTAGATTTAAATTAGGACTTAAGGAGGAATGGAGGAAAAGAGTGAGCAAAATCTATACCACAAAAACAAGATAGAAGATAGAATTTAGGAGGAAAGAGAGAACTTGAGTACAAAAAAGTGAATAATAATAAGTGAGACAAGACTTAAGGTACTGGAAGAGTGTATAAAGAGAGGAGAGAGGCATTACTTAGCTTACAAGAGGAGTGGAAAAGAGTGGAGGGACAAGGAATGGGAAGACAAGGAGTGAGGAAGACAAGGAATAGGGAGGAGTGGGGAGACTAGGAATGGGGAGGAGTTGGGAGACAAGGAGTGTGAAAGAGTGTGTAGATAAGGAGTGTGAAGGAGTATAGAGGCATAACCCACCTGCATGATAGCCGCCAGCAGCATGGTGGGGCTGTACTGGCCTTGGTGAGCTTGCATGTCCTTCACTACGATAAGCACATTAATTATAATCTGGAACAGCATAAGTTGTATTAATGACCTAATCACTATAACACACTGCCTAAATCAGCATTACCTAAATGTGATTAACTTTCAATCATACATAATTTGGGTGGGTAGGGTGGGGACACACTCACCTGGGCAAGACAAATAATCCGGAACATAACAAACTTCAGATCAAGTGACATGACAACGGGCGTCACTTCCCTCCCCACAAAGAGGTCAGGCAGGAAGGAGCCAGTATTACCACTTGGATTCCTGGCGTCTTTAGGAGCAAAGTGGCCGTGGATGTAAGCAGCGAAGGACAACACAACCCCAAGTGCAAGGGAGGTGGCCATCACGTGTCGGTACTTGGAGTAGACCTTGAGTATGTTGTAGTCCATGTAGAGGCAGAGTGGTACAACAGCCAATGTCAACACCACCGCCACAAAGCCTAGAAAATACATATAAGTAAATACTCAATATACCTAATCATAAATTCATCTTAGCAACAGAACATATATCTTTTAATAGTGAATAGTGTAATAAGATAGAACCCTAAGACCACCACCTTTTTCTTTTCTTTTTTGTTGCATTAAAAGAGTACTGGCTAAGGGACAACGAAAATACATATAAAAAAAAATCCTGTTTGTCGCCAGAGTAATAATAATAATAAAAAAATAAGTTAATTAATAAGACACATGCAGCACAAAAGGTTAAATTACACAGTAGGGAGTATAGAAAAGTACACGATTGAAAAATTAATAATACCAAAGTGTGTTAGTTAACTTGTGTGTTCCAGGTTACAGGCAACACTACACTTACCGTTGCATCGTACAGTTGCGCCGCTGATGGGATGCACCTTCCTCCCCAGGGGCACAAGGCACAGCAACACCTGCACCACCATGAACCCGACTACAAATGCTATCGCCGTCGGGTCATAGTAATACTGCAGAGACTGGGGGATGGACGGCAGCTCTGTCACCGTGCATTTACTCTACAAAGGATTAATTATATATAAAAAACTTAAAAGGGAGTGTGAAAGACTAGCTATCATTACAACTTATTATTATTTTAAACACATACAGGAATCATTATTATTTATTAAGTTATATTTGAATAATGAACACTAATAATTCACCTCAACCTTGAATACAAAACTTAAAGGCAGTGAGAAAGACAAGCAATCATTACAACTAATATCATTTTCAACACATACACCATCTATCATTACTCATTAACAGTTGTATTTGAACACTGAACACTTATCATTCACTCTTTCAATGTATAAAAATAAATAAAATAAATAAATAAATAAATCCTTGAATAAAACATCAAAAACTAACAATCTTCACCCACCTTTGTGCACATTTCATTGAGTACAACAGGCATGGCAAGTATGATAGCGATGGCCGGCAGGGTGGTGAGCGTGGCCAGGGAAGGCGTAAGGGCATATACTACTCTCTTGAGGAAGGAGGCAACGCTGCAGGTAAAGGTGCAGGTAAGGCCACACAGACGACTCCCAATACCTACCTTCTTGATGGGTTTCTCCTCCTCCACTACTACCTTCTGTACCTTCACGTTGTTTACTTCCACGTCATTCACCTGGAGGAGGAAAAAGGAGGGATGGGGAAAGAGGGGAGGGATTAAGGGGGGAAGGGGAGACATTATTAGTGTTTGGTTATAATTATAGATGATGATGTATACTTGTAGATTTTTTATTATTATTATTATTATTATTATTATTACCAGAAGGAAATAATAAGGAATTGGCGAGAAGTAGGAAGACAAGACGAACGAAAAGATGAAATGAAAGCAAAGGGAGAGAGAAAAAAAGTACAAAAGGAAGAGGAAAAAATGTACAAAGGGAAGAAAAAAAATGTAGAAAGACGAATGAAAGAATAAAAACGAAAGCAAAGAGAAGGAGAAAAAAAGTATGCAGACAAACATAAAAAATAAAAACCAAAGCAAGGTAAAGAAAATATACAAAACCCACATTAACACCCCAACTTACCTTCTCAGTGGCATTCGAATCATTGAAACGCGGCGATGATCTAGTAGGAGTGGACGTGCGAGGGGAGTGAAGGTCAGCGCGTGCCAACCTAGGTCGCAGGGAGGGCATCGGGGAGTCATTCTTGGCCCACACTAATGCTTCTGCCTCTTGAGCACCACGCGTCAACACCGTCACCTCCTCCTGTGTGCTGCTGCTGGTGGTGGTGGTGGTGGTGGTGAAGACCTTGTCCGCTTGTTGCTCTGCTACTACGACCTTTTTAGGACGGCCGGGACTTTTTCGTGATGGACTTTTCCGAGATGGACTCTTTCGGCCTGGACTCCTACCCTTGGATGTGCGGCCTCGGCTCCTGGACCGACCACGGCTGGATGAACGCTTCTTGAACTCCATTGCACTCTGTTGGGTTGGGTTAAGTTAAGTTAAGTTAAGTTAAGTTAAGTTACGTTAGGTTAGGTTAAGTTCTGGTTTGGTTTGGTTATCAATTAAGACTATTTATAACAATGCTTATTAATGAAGTTAAGACTGTCTATCCGTTTTATAATTATTTCTTCATTGATTCATGAAAAAAAAACTTCTAAATTGATCCTAAAAGACCCATTTCCTCACCCTGACGTGAAAATAAGACTATCTATCCCTGTTTTATAATTTCTTCATTAATTTACTAAAAACAATTTATTAACTAACCACCCAAGACCAATTTCCTTACCCTGACATCCTTGTATCTGACCACAAACTCCGACTGTGCCTGGTCATCGAAGCGAACCTGGTACTCTATATCATTGAGGTCCACCACCCAGGCCCTGAACCACAGCGAGGAGCCCGGCCAGCGCGCCATCACCTCCTCGTCCACCTTGAACCGGGGCATCTTGGACCTAAGGGGAGGAAAGTGAGGTTAATAGTGGTAGGAAGGAATGAGGGATAACTGTAAAAAAAATAATAATAATAATAATAATAATAAAAGTTAATGGATTTGGGGAGGAAAGTGAGGTTAATAGTCGTAGGAAAGAATGAGGGATATAGATAAAAAAATAATAAAATAAATAAATAAATAAAATAATAATAATGATAATGATAGAAGTGAATGGATTTGTAGTGGTATGAAAGAATGAGGGATGACAAAAAGAAAATAAATTAAAGTGAATGTATTTGTGAGATTCTTAGTGGTATGAAAAAATGAGGATTGACAATGAAAAATAAGGAGTAAGAGGGAGGTAGAGGAGGAGGGATGGTGAGATAGATGAGGTTAGGTAGGGTTAGGTAAATGAAGGAAAGGTAGTTAATTACAGGTATGAGGCTGGCTAAGGTAGATAGGTAAGGAGGGAGGTATGGAGAGAGTGGGAAGATCAGATCAATTTGGAGCGTAAGAAAGGTATGTAAGAAAAGACAGGTTAGTGTTAAGGAAAGACTAGAGAAACTTGATGTAATAATGATGTATTAATAGTGA
>JAXIVD010003608.1:17500-44193 GCA_036785275.1 Cancer borealis
TTTATTTAATTATCACTAAGCAAAGTGTCTTGTCTCGTGTGTGTGAGTTCTTTGTAATAATAATACTTTTTATTTAATTTTTATTTTGGCAGGTGTGGTACGTGGCGCTACGTTTCTCTAAAAATATATACACACAAAAACTTATAATGTTGAAATGCCATAGTGTGTGTGTGTGTGTGTGTGTGTGTGTGTGTGTGTGTGTGTGTGTGTGTGTGTGTGTGCTGAGGTTAACGTCCTACATTTGATTAAATAAAATAAAAGTGTACAGACTCACACTCATTGCAACCATCTTATCATTATTATTATTATTATTATTATTATTATTATTATTATCATTACCATTTTTCATGTTCCTTAAGAAAATAAAGTAAGAGCCCAATCCAAAGCAAATTTCTTTACTGTATTACACAAAAAGATTAAATAAAGTATATATTATCATCATTCCTATCATCATCATTTAACCCCGAGTGGCAGCAAGGATTTATCAGGTAGCCAGTAATGTATCACCAGTACATTTGTCAAGGTACAGTACGTCGCCTCAGCTAAAATAACTACAAGGCAAGAACTGGTCCGGGTGTGTACCTGCCACCTGGTTTGAACAGGTGTAAGACCCCCTCAAGGTAAGGAAGTGGGGAGGAGAGGAGGGAGGAAGGGAAGGAGGAAAGGGAAGGAGAGGGGGAGAATAAATGCCATCTGGTGACAATACATGACAATATTATATCAAAACAAAATAAACATTGACCATTCTCACTAATTTATGATTTTTTTTTTTTCTTCTCTAATCTACGGGGTAACTAATGTATTGTTACCCGGATGTAAGAAAGTAGGTTGTTAGGTTGTAGGTAGATGGTGTGTGGCTGGTCTGGTCTGAGCTGGTCTGGTGGAAGGAAGGAAGTAGCTTGTCTACATTCCTTCGCCAACGGGTGTAGAGGGAGGGAGGGAGGAAGAGAAGGAGGTGAATGGGAGGAGAGATGGATGGAGAGAGAGGAGGGGGTGGAGAGGGGGTCTAAGAGGTTGGGTCTGTCTAACCAGGGTTTTTTTAAGTATTATAACTGCTACCACCTTTCCACCAACACCACCACTACTACCATTTGTCACTAGCATTCCTGAGATAAAATGTCACTCGTTTATCAGTAGTAGTAGTAGTAGTAGTAGTAGTAGTAGTAGTAGTAGTAGTAGTAGTAGTAGTAGTAGTAGTAGTACATACAAAATCAAATATAATATAAACCGGTAAGTTAATATATTACAAGTATTTAAACATATTTCACCCTTTACTTCAGATCACCACACACTAATGATCTGTGAGTACTCGTCAATACAAGCACCATGTTACGTTAAGGGGATTGAGAAGTAGTAAAGTCTTGAGAATGGGGTGTGGTTGGCTGGGACTGGGGCTGGGGCTGCGTTACGTTAGGTTAGCACTTGTCTGGCTTGTTTATGAGGTCACACACTCCATACTGTACACTTCTCTATTTACTTCCTCCCTTCCTTCCTTTACTCTTACTTCTCCTTCCCTTCCTTTCCGTTACTTCCTTACTTTACCTTCCCGTACCTTCCCACTTAGATATATTTCCTTCCCTTGAATCAAAAATGTACTCGTTCGCTTCACTATTTACTTCCCTCCTCTCCTTCCTCTACACTTTCTTCCCCTTCCCCTTCCCTTCCTCCCTAGATTTCATTTCCTTGAATCAACATTTTCTCATATTGTTTATTTTGAAGTTTGTTGACTAAAAACCTGATATCGTAGTGTGTGTGTGTGTGTGTGTGTGTGTGTGTGTGTGTGTGTGTGTGTGTGTGTGTGTGTGTGTGTGTATGTGTGTGTGTGTGTGTGTGTGTGTGTGTGTGTGTAGTCGGCAAGAGGTGGGTACAAATGGGTACTATAAAGCGTCAGTGTGTGTACTCTCTCTCTCTCCCCAAATAAACACATGCTAATCATTCCTACCCCACGTTGCCGCCGCCAGACACACACACACACACACACACACACACACACACACACACACACACACACACACACATACATATACACATACACATATACACACACACACACACACACACACACACACACACACACACACACACACACACACGTCAGTCAGTTTTATGCAAGAGAACCAGTATGTGTCTAGCCTTCTAATCTTTATTCCTTGACAATTCCTATTATTACGTTACATTCATAGAAAAAAAAAAATTAAATAAAAATTAAATTAATTAAAAAAATCAAGGATAATTTACGTAAACATAAACTAACACGATTTTTTTCTCAATTAGGATGAAACGATGCTGGAATGAGGAAGTGAAAAGGGGTGAAGGGGAACGAGTGAGTGAGTGAGTGGAAGGTGGTGCAGAGTGGTTCGTGTTAGTAAGGTAAAGGTAGGAAGCCCCGACAGTCACCCTTACTTGAGGGGGGGGGGGGGGGGTATGTGAGGGGGAGTCAGTATGGTAGGTAGGGGGGTGGGTGGGAGTTCCTGATGTCTGACCACCTAACACCCCCAAACCCGGCTACATTCCTACAATAGCAACACGTACACATACATACACACACACATACTACCACCAACTAAAATAAAATCAATATTGCACTATATAAATAAGCAATAAGCAATGTATAAAAGCAAAAGCCATCTAGAGTCTTCACGCACAAAGTTCACTAATCACAATGTTGTTTAAATAAGCTCAACGCAATTAATTAAGTACGAATCACATCGTCACCTTACCTAACCATGTTGAACTAGGGTGTTTCAGATGGCTGGGCGGGAAGATGGAGAGGGCAGCAGTAACGCAATGGTATTATAATGTAGGTTTCAAAGAGAACATGTCACTTTCGTTTCCTTTTCTCCTTCCAACCCGCCTCCGTGTCGATCACTTTCATTAATTACAACAGATAAATACACTTCACAGTCATAAGTAAAGGAAAGTTTTATCAAGATTTCAACCTCATTATAAAAACTATATAAAAAACACACGAGATTTAGGTCATGTAGCCTAATTCACTTTCAGGTTTCATATACCTGCACGATCCCTAAAAATCTCATGTTAAATCATAGGTGTCTCGCACATATAATAAATAACATGATACTGTATCTATATACGTATAAGCCCTATGATTAAATATGATAAACGCGATAAGAAAATAGAAGTAACACACCCAACTCGTACGAATTAATATATGTAGGTTATCTATTTTACGGATCAATTTTCAAAGCACACAAATAAATACCAACGTTATAATTTCCACCAATACAAATCAACATCAACACTATTAGCACATTATGAGATTTCCACCTCAAACACAACCAGTCATATAATTTTCTTCCCACTTATAGCTCACAAGTTACAATGACCTCCTTCCCACAAACTTTAAGGAGGGGACCAACACACCCCAAAACCATTATTCCACAGACAAATAACTCCCCTTTTCAGACACATGTAAAGGTCTTCTCCCATTCTCCACTCCCCTTCCCTCACCACAAGCAGGAGTTATCAAATTTAGAGGCGGGACCGGCCCACCATGGATGACACCTGCCACACTGACTCGACCGGACTAGACTACTAAGACTACGACTACGACCACCACATCAACCACTCACACGCGTGCCCGCCACCTCAATACTGGCTCCTCCCACCTTACTATAACCGAGTCTACTCATACTGTCACATATCTACTTATCAGATGGGAGAATAATGATCGTCTATTCTCGTTATCATGGTAGTATGTTGGTCTACTTTCTTCTTCCCGTCTACTTTTGGGTTACTTATGAAGGTTTTGGTTTGTTTAAGTGTGGTTGATGGTACAAAGGAAAGCTGCTGTGGTTGTGGTATTTCCTGCAGGATTAGCTAACGAGAATTTCAAGGACAAAGAAAGTCGTGTATTTCAACATTGAGACGACATCATCATAATAATAATAATAATGCCTTAATTCATAAATAATTATACGTAAGAGATATGAAAACAAAATATATTAATAATTATCTACAGTTCATTCGTATTGAGAAGTATTATAGAAAGGAGTATTACCAGCAATATTAATTCCCACAATCAATCTATTCTTTCAACAAACTTTGACCACACCTCCATTTTAAGTACTACTATTACCGCCCCCTCCCCTCATCCCCCTGCACCACCCCACCACACCCGTATTCAGCGAGCGTATTGCTTATTCATTATTCGTGAATGAAGCATATAGCCATCTCCATCTCTCTCTCTCTCTCTCTCTCTCTCTCTCTCTCTCTCTCTCTCTCTCTCATCACCAGCAGTTAATTTGTGTCCCTACAAGTTTGAAATAAAAAGAAAATAACGTTGAAACTATGATACAAAAAAACTCAATTCTACACAAAATAGCAATAAACCATGACAAGGCAACTGCATAAACTTTTTTTTAAACATACTCTTATCTATTACTGATTAAAAGGCGTGACAAAAAAATAATATCCAGATACGTATATTTTCACGCAAAAGCTGAATTTCCCATATCGATAATGTGGAGGCGATAAATAAAGTGGAGAGGGAAGGAGTGGATGGAGTAAAAAGAGTTGTGTGGTGGTGGTGGGTGTCGCCACCTACCAATCCACACCACACACCACCATACACACACGCCTCCACACCACGCCATCTCCACACCACGCTATCTCCAAACACACCCTCCTCCCCCACCCCTCACCCATGCACACACCAGCACACACACACGGCAATGTACATGATACGAGACATGGTGGATTAAGATAAGGTTAAATAAGGTAATACAACGCCAGATTGGAAGTTATTTAGTAAAGCCGACTAGGTGTGTTTAGAAGGACGCCGCGTCACCCCGCCACATTTGAACGCCTCCACCCACCACACTTTCCTCCCCTTTTTAACTCTCCCACGCTGTCATCACCACCACCTCAACACCACAGCAGAACCGCTGTCACCCCCCCGTTAAGTAGATACCACGTAAGTCCCCAACAAACCCCGACTATAGGCAATACTCACCGAATTTATGCGGAAAACACCGACAGGAATTTACGTCAGAACAGTCTCATGGACACTAACGGAGGCTTTTGGCGCGCTGGTCACACTGACGCGGATTGGCTACTCCGTTCTGTAAGCTACTCTCCCATTGGCTTATGGGATTTTAGAAGCTATGATGCCATTGGGTAGTTTAGGACGCGCGCTTCGGCTCAGCGTTGTGATTGGGTGATGTAGTTTGATTTTAAAGGAGTTGTAGGATTGGAGGATGGGGTGAGCGGGGAGCGTCTAGTCGGCGTCCCTTGCGCAGGTATACTGACTCGACTCTATTCAGCTTCTTAATAAAGGCTACTATCACAAAATGGCCGAATATATGGACTTACACCGCTGCTTTCTTTACTGTTCTTCCTCAATACTTTACTAGTTTTAATTGAATTGTTATGTTGTGGTAATAATGCACATGGTGGTTGTTTATATACTTGTGCTGCATTTACACTACTTTCAAGGTCAACTGTAGATCATGTGTGAATGGAACTATTTTTTCCGTAAATATTGAAGTTTTTGCAAACTATGTTCGATAAAGTATTGATTATATTGGCAACACAAGTTTAGTGCCCTTTTCCTTTTAACTTTTGTCTGGTCCCAATCATATTTATTAAGTAGATACATTTTAATTCGATGTAAAGTTTTTTGCTTCCACCATTGAATTAAGTGTTGAAATAATCAATTTAATCATCACAACCACGGTTCAAGTCTACCTGGAAAAGGAAAATTAAGAGTCAATTGTACAATGATATTTACTTATGAAAACAATGGCACATTGCTACAATGTGACCTACTTACTGTATGTAAAATACCTCTTGAAAATGGTCAGTTGCAAAAAGATGGAACAAATCTGTTGTCTGACATGAGTTAGGTCTAGCATCCAGGCGACTCTCTAAACAAAATGGCTAAAACACAACCCCTGTCCCATAACAACAAACAAACAGCCATTGTCTTCCAGAAAGGATCACTGATATTAAAATAAATATATAGTTTTCCTCAAAATAATCTTTAATAGCAACTAGTGAAAAAAAGCATAATTTACACAACTTTGATATCTTAGGGGTTAACAAACATCAATGGCAAATTATCAGTAATTTTCCTTCCATTAAAAATAATATGTAATCACATGGGTTACGTGCAAACCTGTTCTCTTTAGTTTACTATTATATTATATTGTATATATTTTGTCGGTCAGTTTTAGAAATTCCTTTCAGTGAGTAGCTGTAAGTCCGTGACACGAGGTGGAAACCAAGACAGGTCAGGTCAGCCAGGCGGACTGACCTCGCCTCACCTCTCACTACATCACATGTATATGAATTAGTTCCACAACTCTTCCATTAAATTATCCTTTAATGGCAGGGAAAACGTGCAGATACCAGTCAATTCCAGTCATTTTCCTGCCTCTGACGGAATCTATACCATAATTAAGTTAGGTTCTGCATTTGCACTGTAATTACACATTTATCCGTCGCTTGTTGGTCACTTTTAAGTAATAGCTTTAGTAATGATGTGACTTTAACTGTTGTCATAATGCTGCTCGTATACATCAAACATCATTATCTTAACACCGGTCCAGGTCAATTGTTTGTCCAAGAGCAGCAACGTTACACAAATAATTAGTCATCTCAGTTTCCTTGCTTTCTCAGTCTATGAATGGAACAGTTCCTGCACATTGGATATCAATACTAATAGTTCATTGTTCCTTTCATCCCCTTGCCAGGCATCTCACCACACACAACACCCTTCCAGTAGCATGATAGTCTTCCACTAGGGCATTCAATACAATATTTAAAAAACCCTAAGTCTTTGAAACTTGTATAAAATTCACCGAACATTTGTTATAAAAGCAACTCGTTAAACAGTCACGTACGTAGCCAGTTCATTACACAAACTATATGAAAGAAAAAGGTCGCTTCCATGTAGTACATTACACTTAGTATTGGTAATGTTTACTTGACACACCAGTGGAGAACATTCAGGAGCTCATCAGATACTGTAGTTTACTCAGTACAAAACCAAGGACTATGGATTTTCTTGGTTCACATATGGACATCACTGCCCATCCTAATATAAAAAAAACTAAGGTCAATATACCTCCCACATAAACCCCTATCTATTGGTAAACACTATTTAGGCCAAGGCATGAAGGTCTCTGGGCAGGTCACTTCATGAGGACCTAAACAGTGCTTAGAAATTAGGCTTAAGGTAAGACAGGGCTTGGTTATGCACAGAACACCACTCACTCAGCACATCTCTACCATAGCCCAGATATGCTCAACGATGTTAAATCTTAAACACAATTGAATGCAGTCATAACTTTCGGCACTAATAACTACTGCCTCCAGGTACACCCCAACCCAAGCAGAAAATGTAGCCAAGTGGTCAGACAACAGCCTTCATGACAGATTCGTTATGGGGTCGGCACGTTTTTTAAGTTCTGAAAACTAGGATGGACTTATTTTCATCATTCTTCACCACTCAAATGTGGTGTCTAAGAATTACAGCCAAATATAATCTGTAACACAGACAGCATTCGCAAGTCACACACCTACGATCAAGACAGCACATCAATGTTACGATCTTCACTATGTACAGCCTACCACAGTCTGCCCTCCACCTCATCACCACACATTGCCTCAGACAAATCCACTCTCATCATTATAGCAAAAAATAATACGTCAATCTTCCATTGTATATATGAAGAATGTACACGGCTTGTGTGGCTGTTTACCCTGTGCCGAGACAGGTAACCTCACTCTCCATGAAGGTAGAGGGCAGACACTACTATGCTACTGCTGAGTAATTCCTAAGCCAATTGCTCAGTACTTAAGTGCAAGTAGTAATCGTGCATTGAACAGTAGCAAAATATTGCATTTCCACTTTGAAAAGTAACAAAAAAATAAAACTCTTAAAAAGAATGATTGCAAAACCCACTGTTTTATGGATTTACATTAATATACAAACTCAAAACTCTGTGATCACCCAATGAGACAGTAAGGGATGTGATGCCTTTGTCACTGGGATTAATCCTTACAAATGCATTCCAATGAACTGATGCTGCATCCCTCACCCAGGGCCCATGAGAGGAAACTTCCAAAGTAAGAACTAATTTCAGGTTGAGCAGTGATTTACAGTCTCCGGGAGTTGATTGATCACCAGATGCCCCCCCGAGCCTCCTGATGTGGGGCAGGGGTGGGGAGGTGAGGGTAGGGAGGAGGAGGAGGAGGAGGGTAAAGAGGAATAGGAAGGGGAATAAGGGAGGGAAGGGAAGGGAAGGGGAATGCCACATGGTCTAATTGTTATATTACAAAGTTTGAGTTGTACATTTAGAACTATTATACATATACAATAGATTAAAACATTAATATGTACTCTGAACATAACCTATCCTCTAGTAAATTTAAAACTGGTTACATGTACCCCCCGACTGAGCACTGTACACACATACTCTCTCAGGCACCATCATTCATGCAGGGAGGGAGGGAGGGAGGGAGGCAGCACACACACCAAGGACAAACAGCCTTCTGATGGGAGCAGAGTTGGGTGAAACTCCGATGACGACACATTGGGGAGACGAGACTGACATAGCAGTAGTGGTTGTGGTGTTAGTTGAAGGAGAAGCAAAAAAAAAATAGTAAAAGTAATAGTAGTATAGTAAATGGTAGTAATAATAGTAATAGTAGTGATAGATGATGTTATACAAACTATGAATTGTATAGGAGTAAAACTAATGCTAGAAGTAATAGTGATGTTATGAAGAGAAACAAAAAATACATTAGGTACTACAAATATGCATTAGCTCATGGCTATACACACACTACACCACACCACACACCACAGCACGGTCACACTCCTCACCGCCACAAAGCACATCTCCAAAGGTTCGCTCGCTCACTCGTGACACCTTAATAAACCAACAATTGGACGACGGATTGTTATTTATCAAGGAGCATCAGACGTATACAGGCAGTAAGGTTCTTGGGTGGACTTCCTCTTACGCTCTTAAGTTCCTCCGCGATCTGATCTACAAACTCAGATGATTGGGCCTCGGGCTATTTCCTGGCTGCCCGCCGCCCCATCTTGGGAGTTGCCTTAGCGGGGACGGTGGCTCTGGGGCTTGATTTCGGGGAGGTGGGCTTGGCAGGGCTGACCTTTGGGGTGCCTCGCGTCTTCGCAGCGGAAGCCTTAACGATGGCTCTTGCGGTGGATGTCTGGCCGACCTTGGGTGCTGCTGGACATCAAGGAACAGTGTCAAAACAATGGCGGAGGTGTCACTTGCCTGGCTTATCATAATGGTATCTATCTACACTAGTTCTTATCCTTATGTTTTTAATTAATTGGTCTTATGTGGATAATTATAACTTTTTCTAATGATAAACATGAGTAATTCATTCATTAGGTTAGACACACATCTATAGAAATCACGAGACATGCACTAATATTCCTGACTTCTATGCTCAAGTAAATATATATTTAATTCTATATACTGTTATTAAAATTCTCCGAGAAATTGTTAATATTTTTTTAGTGCCAAAACCCGAGCCATAAGTAAACCTGCAATTCACAAAGAGTTAGTGTTAATAAAAAAGCCCGTGAGATTCAAACTAATCATGTAAAGTTTGTGTTTTGAAGCTTATGAAGACAACCTAGAGTGAGGTGTTATAAGCACGTTAAAACGATCCCTTCTATCAACAAAAGGAAACAAACCAAACTGGATCTTTAATGTATTATGAAAGATTCTCTCCTTCTCTTTCTCTCTCTCACACACACACACCTAATCCTCTTGCTTAAGGACAAAAACTACTTGGTGATGAGCGAAAACTTTGTGTGTATGTACGCATGATCACTTACTGAGAAACACCAGAGTCTATACAACACCACCACCACCATCAACGCATCAAAGAGATCACATTGGCGTCAACCCTCCTTGTCCCACACTCGACAACACCCACCAAACATTCACTCACTTCTTTCACCTCTGTAAAAGCATAACTATATTGACAAAACCATCCACAACATATCCCACATTACTTCCCTGGCAATCCTCACACATACTTTCTTCACATCCATAAATGTAGACAAAATTATTTCCAAAAAGTGAATGAATTGCACTCGGGAAAATTATAGAAATACAAAATAAGATAATAGGCTTCTTGTTTTTTCATAGGAGAGTATATAGACCCTTCACTCCATGTTTTTTGTCGCCTTTTACAAACCACAAGAATTACGGTGATAGAATTCTAGATCTAATAAAAATAATAATTCAAGCAATACATCTGCCAAACCATCCCTTTCCTTGCAATCTATTACCCTTGTTATTGTTACTCATCACTGAACAAAGCATCACGTCTGCTCATCTCACTAGCAGACAGTGCACTGACTATGGAAAAGATGAGAGATGACTTCCAACTTAATAAAGGGGATGTAATCTGCTTTGATTTTCTAGCGAAGGAGGATGAATGCGAAGAAGGACATGCTTTTAGTTTTAGTATGTTATGAAATATAGCTTTCTTTAAAAAATATAATTAGTATTTTAAATATGTAATGTGGAGGTAGAGATTATATAAGCCAAGAAAACCCATGAATTCAATTAAAAACCAAACTGGACAAAAAAGAAATCTAATATATATACTGAAAATAAGTCACACACACACACACACACCCGTACCCACACACGCACACACACACACACACCAGGCATCAGTTACTAGTATGGAGGATAATGTTACGGGTTGGTACACTCAGCCACTCAGGAGTCTTACCTTGTATTAACCTCTTCAGGCTCATGAAGTTACCTCGCTGCTCAGAGGAAAATGACACAAATTGAATTACTGAATTTTGGAGGGGACGCTACTTTGACTGACTGCCTCAATCCCAAATTAGATGGGAATGCGTAAATTTATCCTTGAAATGTGATATAAACCCAGAAATATTTCCAGCAAAGACAGACAAGACCCAGAATCAGACTTAAGTAACTGTTCAGTCTTGCTCACCTCACTTCTCCTCCCTGAAGTTAAATTAAAGAGAGACCAATAACTCTCTCACCAAGAAGCCGTCATAACCCAGGATCGAACTGACAACTTATAGGTACTAGACAAGCATTCAACCACAGAGCCACCCAGCCCTTGTATGTATATATGTAAGTAGTGCAATAAACCTACAGATATTCACACATTAACAGTACTGGAGGGAATACAGTAGTGAGGTTCATCCTGAATACTGCCTTCATTATTGTTAAAAGGTGCATTGAAGTAGGTTTTTACTTCACCTCAAGAGGAAATAGTTTAATACGGACCAAGTTTTCCTAAAAATCCAGATTATATAGTTCAATTAATCAATTCATGATCATATTTATACTATAGTCTTACTTAAACAATAATATTAATAATCTAATCTTTATAATCGAGATCTTCAGAATCAAAACAATAGTAACAATAATTTTTCCTTCCTATACACTCATGCATTACCGTCTTCAACAGATAATACCTAACCTAACCCCGAGAAGAAGTCTTTGGCATAAATAGACAGCTGGAACGACGGGTAAAACACTTGGAAATGACTGATCCCTTTCCGAAGCAATATCACCAAATAATAACATGGTCTGTTCTTTGCTGGAAATACCTTTGGGTCTGTTTATCAATCCTTAAAACATTACATCATGGTTTGAGAGGTAGAGAGGCAATAGTGGGTAGTCAGCAGGGCCTTAATTTTATATCCTTATCAAATTATATTAGTTAGATGTGTGTGTGTATATATAAATAAGCAATCTTACGTCCTTATTCTACAAAGTCTGACTGCCAAAAGCATATTCTCAAATTTAAGATAGATATATTCTTTTTTTAACACTTCATACTGCCATTTGGCCATTCTGGCCACTAATAATAATAATAATAATTTTGTGACTCAACATTGGCATCCCGTGAAGGGTTGTCTATGTTAAGTTAGGTTAAGAGTACAATGAAAAGGTTAAGAGTACAATGACAAAGTGTATAATTGAGCTGCACTTGATAAGGCAAACAAGGTGACTCCTCTCATTCTTACACTTCCTCTCACATTACTTGCACTCTCTTCAAAGCCGCTCCACTCTCACCCATACACTGAACACACACACACATGCACACACAACCAATGATAGAGACAATTTTAAACTGCAATATCTGATAAGGTTAAAAAAAAGCCTGTTTAAAGCACCGTATTATAACCTGTGCATAACGAATTACTAAGAACAGAGGAGTTATGTTATGCAGGAACTAAAAAGATTGCAGATGCTAAACTACTTTGATTAACCTTCCTGTGATTCCTGAGTCTCATCCTAACATCACACTAGCTATTAAACATGCAGTAGTAATATAACTGAGAGGAAAATTACTGCTAACCAACTAAAGACAGAAAAAATAACAGTGCATTCATTCGGGTATCATCATGTGGCCAATAGAAAATGTCTGTTTAATAATAATAATAATAATTAACGGTTTATTATGTACTTAACTTAAATGATTATGATTCTAACACCAACACAACAACATTCTACCTTTCATCAAATCAATCCTTCACTCACCTCTCTAAATAAATAACATTATAATCAACAAATATTTCCTTGACCCCAACAAACATTATTAACAACCATTTTCCCTCTTTTTCATGTGTTGTGGTAATCAGAAAAATTTTAAATAATACTTATAATATACAATACACCCAGTAGGCAGCCCCCCTTGGACTAGGCCTACCCGAATTCACCTAAAATTAAAGGGGCCAGATTCATCACCTACTTTTAGTCTTTGTGGCGGCAGGTGTGGAAGCCTTGCCCTTGGCTGGGGTCGGGATAGGTGTGGGTGTTGAGGTCTTACTCTCAGCCCGAGGTTTGCGTCTGGAGGGAGTTTTCGCTGCTTTCCTGGGGCTGACCACTTCCTCCTCCTCCTCTGTAATGGGGAGGAGCATTAATTATCTTTAAATATATATGTTGATAGTTTAAACCTCTCTTAATGTTAATGGACACATTCTTCCCTCTCATAACCCTTTCCAACGATCTTATAGCACATCTGCTTTCAACACCACGGTCCAAAAATCCTTTATTTCCTCCTTTCTTCTTCTAAAACCTCAGTATTAATATCACCTATATGACTTAACCTAACTAACATTGCAGTATTCCTTTATAGAGACCTGACCTAACTAACATTGCAGTTTTCCTTTATAGAGACCTGACCTAACTTAACTTAAACTAACCTAACCTGACCTGGAGGGAGGAAAGCCCCATCCCAAGGCACACCCCGCCCCCCCTTACCTTCCTCTTCACTGTCATGAGACCCATCCTCCGACTCCACTCCACTCTCCCCTGAAGACTCCTCTTTCTTCTTTCTCTTGGATGGGGAACTTCTCTTCCTCCTCGTCTTTAGCTGATCTTCGTTGATGTAAAGAGACAGATCCACTGGGGAGTAAAATATCACCACAAAATTAACCGTCATGTAATTTTATCTAGTTTGAATTTCATAACGACCAATTATACTTCCATTTAAGTGGTTAAAATATATATGAATGCTGTATTTCACTCTCTTAATCACTCAACATTTTTTTTTAATGCCAATAAGTAGACTTTATATATAACAAGATCTAAACTATTAATGATCAATAAATATAATAAAAAATAATCCGTTGACTTGAGAAAGGAAAATAGAGGAAGGAATAGTAGTAGGTAGGTAAAAAGAAAAAATATATAGAGGGATAGTAGGAATTGGAGAGAAAACACAAAATAAAAGATAGGGAGAAGGTGGAAAGTAGAGAGAAGTAGGGAAGAAGAGTAGAGAGTGGAGTAAGTGGAGTAATGTGGATTGACTTACATCCGTCGGGGTGGTCTGGATTGACGTTGGAGTTATCCGACATGACTCCCTTCTCCACATCCATTGCACGCTTCAGGATGTTGTTGATCCGCGTCTCCTCCTCCGGCCGTAACCGCAGTGTTTTCCGATCTATCCGTTCCAGACTCACCGTGGTCAGAATGCAATCAAAGTCTGGAATGCAGGATAAGGTCAATATTCAGGGTTATGGAAGATTTTTTTTAACCCTTCCTAACCCTTCTTTATTTTCCTAGATGCGCAGTTAACACATGAATATAATTTTAATACCATTTTCCCATCTACACTAGCTATATTATAAGGAAAGTCTACCATTCTAGTTATTCATTCAGTAACAAGACATTTTTTTATATACATAGGAATATAATGAACTGATTGCTGACAGGGAATCATTATTAACATGATAACTTTTCTGTATTATGACTTACAAGGTCGTGTCTTTACTTATGCTCTGCTCTCTATTCTCTCCTAACACACACACACACATATGCACACCAATTTCCTTCTTGTTTCTCCATTCCTCCTCCACCTCTACCACCACCACAACCTTCTCCTCCTCCTTCCTGCCTACCTGTGATGTCGTAGTAGTCAGGTATGTAAGCGCTGCAGTTCTTGTCGTCTGGATCCAAGGGGGACAGCCACCTAATCTTGATCTTACGTGTGTTCTTGAAAACGTTCTGAGCCACCTGACACAAGAAGAAGGTTCCCTCAGAGTTCCTCACCGCCACATGCTCATTTCTGCAACAGGTGGAAATATGTGGATTAATGATGATGTATATATGTAATGTAATATATGTATAGATAACATAATAACATACTATATAATTGCTTTTGTAAACACTTAAAACTATAAACTCAAAAGATATAAATGTAAAGAAAACAGAATCTATTTATCTATACACCAAGCTGGAATCCCCTTTAAAGGAATCTAAACCAACTGATCCATCCACCTGCATTCCCTCACATTACATCCTACAGGACTCTTAGGAGGGAGGGACTGATCCTGACCGTACCCAAGTGTGTGAGGGTCAGTCCTGCAGCACACTCACTCACTTATACAGAACAGGTTTACCCTTCCCACAGCACAATACACCCATCCCATCCCATCCCCTTCCCTTCCCTGCACCTGACCTCACCACCTCAACACCTGACCACACCAGATCCTCCTGTCAATGCTCCATCTTCATTCATGCATTTATAACTCCTTCTATTTAACTTGACTATGTATAAATATTCTTTTTTGGACATTTCATTATTTTGCATTTAAATCTCTCTTCACACTGTCCATCCATCCATATAAAATTTATGGTCTGCTTATTAACCTATATTATACTATATCATATTTCATTCCTTCTATCTAGCAATTCTATTACATTTAATCCTTTATCACACAGGCTTTGATGGACTCGAAAAGACATCATGAAAATCTCCTCTCACTCTCTCTCTCTCTCTCTCTCACCTGAAGAATATGATGAGTTTGTCCTGGGGTGTCTTGGGTATTGGTGGTTCAGCCTTGCGGGGTCGGCTGACGTGCTCTGTGCTGGGTGACTGGTACAGGGTAGCTGGGTTACGCGACCTCTTACTCCGCCGCTCATCTCCACCAATATCCTGCATCACCTGCACCTCACGCTTTTGCTGGAGGTGAAAAAGTTGAGTTAGGTTGGAGATTACGGGGTTTTTTACTTGAGATAAAGTGTTTTCAATGTCATTTTTTACGGGATTGAGATTTTTTTTATGATTCTACTGTATATTTTATGGTATTTAGGGTGAAGAAGGGTGAAGGGTGAAGGACTACCTACCCTTGGAGTCCTGGGGGAAACTTTCTTAGGAGTCTCCTGAAGCTCCTCCTTCTTGGTGTCGAGATGGTTGGTGGTTTTCGTATCAGTGGAGTTCTCCGTGGCTGCCTTGGGGGTTGCCGGGACCTTCACCGCCTCCTTCTTGGCCTGGGGTTGGGGGGCTTCCACCTTAGGCTTGACCGCTGGTGCTGCCTTGGTGGGGGAAGCTGCAGGTGCCGCTGGCTTGGCATCAGCAACTGGAGGAGTGTCAGCTGGCTTGGACTGTGGTGGCACTGTAGTGACTGGCTTAGCGGTGGTGGTGGTGGTCTTGGAAGCCGGTACACCATTCACACTTGGGACTGTGAGCGTCTTAGCCGGTGTCTCTGTCGGCTTGCTGGGCTCAACCGGTTTCTGTGGGGACGGGGCTTCACTCACAGCTGGTTTTTGTGCAGCTGCTGTCTCTGTTTGGGAAGGTTTAGGCTGGGGTGTTACTGTGGTTGTAGCTGGTGTTGTTATGGCAGGCTTGGTGGGGGAGGTTGCAGCTGGTGTTGCTGGTGTTGTTGTTGTTGTTGTTGTGGTGACAGCTGGGGTGGTGGTGGGCTTGGGAGGCTGTGCAGGCTTGGCTGTGACTGTCACGGCAGGTTGGGTGGTGGGTTTTGAGGGCTGTGCTGTGGTCTGTGGGGCTGAAGGGGCCTCGTTAGACACTGGCTTCTGGGTGGTGGGCACTGCAGGGGGCGTGGCAGCAGGGGTGGTGGTGGTGGACTTGGCAGGGATGGCTGTCACAGTGGCAGGGATGGCCGTGACCGTGGCAGGGATGGGTACAGCTGCAGGGACAGGCTTAGCAGGGGTAGCAGTAGCCTGTGTTTGTACTGGCTTGGCCTGGTTGGTTGTTAAGGAGGTCTGAGCAGGCTTAGCAAGGCTTGGGGTGATGGATACCGAGGGTGTGGGTGGCTTTGGTAGTGTGGTTGCATTCTGGGTGACTGGTGTCTTCTGAGCCTGTGAATGCTGTTGTTGCTGCAGCTGTTGCAGGGCTGACACCACGGGTTTGAGGGGCTGTTGGTTCTGGAGTTGTTGTACAGGTACGTTAGGCTTAGGTGGCTGTTGATTGTGGTGTTGGACAGGTACAGATGGCTTCACAGACTGCTGCTGCTGTTGTGGCTGCTGCTGCTGGACAGGTACGTTGGTCTTGGAGGCTTGATTTTGTTGTGATTGTTCCTGCTGGGCTTGGTTCTGCTGTTCCTGCTGAGCTTGGTGCTGCTGCTGCTGTTGCTGCTGCTGGTGCTGCTGTTGTTGATGCTGCTGTTGCTGGTGCTGCTGCTGTTGCTGCTGTTGTTGCTGCTGCTGCTGCTGGTGCTGCTGCATTTGTTGTTGATGCTGCTGTTGTTGCTGATGCTGCTGCTGCTGTTGTTGCTGGTGCTGCTGTACAGACACAGCTGGTTTAGGCTGCTGCTGTGTGTGTGGCTGTGGCATGGTCTGACCCATGGCCTTGGGAGTCACAGCAGAGGTCACTGAGACAGCAGAGCCAAAGGGCTTCCCCATCTGGGCCATGTTAGCAGTGGTGTTGGCCTGCATGTTCAGCTTGGCCTGCACGGGCTGGTGGATGGGCGTGAGGGCCTTCTGCTGTACCTGCTGCACTGTGCCCTGTACCATGGGCTTAGGACCCATACCTCCCTGTCCCTGCTGCTTGGGACCCATAAGACCACCAGGGGCTCCCATGGGCTTGGATGCCATGCCCCCCGGTGCTCCAGTGTGGGCTGGCCGGGGCTGCATGGCGTAGTTAGGCTGCATGGGTCGCTGTGGCATGGCTTGACCCATGGCAGGCGGGTGCTGGGTGGTGGGGTGTTGTGGTGGGCCAGGCATGTTGTGGGCAGGCGGCGGTTGCTGGTTCATGCCACCTCCTGTTTTGTGGGGATCCATGTACCAGTTTGTACCCGAGTTGTGTTGGTTATGACTGTTCCACCTGAAACAAAAACAACACACAGTTAGATAACTTGTACAGGTTATTCATGGTTTTTTAGCTACGTAAGTGAAAAAATCACCATTACAATGATGTTATTTTATCTTTCCCTAACCAAATATGGAATTATTATCGATATTACTCAATTGTTTACATCCTCCTCCTCCTTCTCTTCCCCTTCCTCCTCCTTATTACTCTATTGTTTACCATTAATAATTCTTGAAGAGTTTGTCTTCACTATGAATCAACAGGTTGAAACTAGACAAAGATGGCAAGAAAAATAAGCACATTATGCATTATATAGTATTATTATTACTTTTTTTATACATAATAGACAAATCCACTTAGCAAAATATATAGCAATAACTTTTTTACTGCATTATGAAAGAGTATTTAAAATTCACACCAGCATCACTTTACCAAGGAACAACTTAGCTTAGTCATGCAACTCTGTACACTCAATCAAGGTTAGTCACTTTCCTAATGCCAAATACCAACATAATTCTAATTACACTCCACACAATTTCTTTCCACGTGAAATTTATTTTTTTATATGTATGTATATATACCTATATAAATAAATGAATAAATACAGATATATAAATAAAAAATATAAATACATATACCTGGTTTATATCACCATTAAAAAGAGGTAGACAAAGGAGGCATTAAGGGTTGAGGAAGACATTAGTAGTGTTCCTTCCCCTTGTGTCTGTTCATGGAAGATACAGTAGCGGGGCTTCTAACACCACTCACTCCCTACCTTGGTGTTGCCTTCTACGATCAACAGGTAATAAGCTATTCTGGCACCACCCACCACAAGGATATATGTATGCCTGTGTGCAACCCTATACATATGGACCATTTCCATAATTAATATTTAGATTTATGTCCTGTTTTGTATTTTAGTTACAAAGTAATTACTGAAGCCATACGTCTATGCTGGGCAAAATAAGTATGATTATTATTATTAGCATCATTATTGTTAGTAGTAATATCAGTGTACACGGGTGTGTGTGTGTGTGTGCCTTGTCTTGGCTATCACCCTTTAGGAAGATAAAAGCATGGTATAAAAATAGATAGTAATAGCAGTGGTATCATTACTACTATCAATATATTCCAGTTACGTCAATATCACGCCAAAATGTCTCTAGATAGTCTTGACATACAAATAAATAGACAAATAACAAAGAACTAATAGATAAAATTATATGAAACATTTTTCTTAAGGTTGCTTTTCATTATTTTTCAAAGCAAACTCAGGGTGAGGTGTTCCACTATCCTCCACTTACTACATTCAACCTTTCCTTTGTCGCATAAACACACTGACTGACACATACTGCAACATGGAACATCCAACACACAGGTCATTACCACACCCACATACTAGATACATCCTCACACGCCCATACATTTACATACATCACACTCTACATACACTCACACAATGCATCACTAAACACACACTCAAGTACTTCACCGCTAATCACATAACCATAACTTTGATACAGCGACCAACACCAACGATACTTATTAAACAATTATCTATGTTGGTTTATCATTGTAGTGACTAAATACAATCTATTCCGGTAACACGTGCAAACTATTTCAATTACTTTATATTACTTGTATTCAAATATTTATTCAGTTACTTTATTTTCGTGGTCATAATTAGCTTCACTTAAACAATACAATCACGCATAGCATATAATTAACCACAACATAAATTAAACTTTAAACCATGAATTATACATGACAAAACTAATTCATACTCCAACCAGATGTTATAAATAATACATTTACCCACCACAAAATAATACAAAAAATTAATAAACAAAACCATTAGACAAAATAATAATAATAATCCACACGCAACCCAACCTAACAAGACCCTTCCTTCCCTTCACCTGGTTACCCTTCCATCATCACCTGGCTTAGTAACATGACCTCATTTCACCTTCAAGACAGTAACAAAGGTGACCCACACACTACACACTTTCCCTTCCCCGTGTCCAAGCAACAAGGTCCCACGACAGATACGAATCCTGACCCTCACTTACAATACCGGCGTGAGAATATTTTTACGATGAATAGCGCTCCTCCTTGACCTAAGTTTGGACGCGTGGACGAGAGTAACTTGCGCTCATTTTACACTCATTTAATATCAGGTTATAGATGTAAGGTCACCTGGAATGGTCATCACACTGCCATAGCGTGTCGTTACCGCGTTGTGTGTCAAATCATGTGGATAATACCAGGATAATGTTGTACAGCCTCCACCAGGAACCTTGACTCTCGCTGTTATAATACAATAAATACACCTTTTCCTTGCTCCTCCAGCCTCCCTCGTGTGGCTTTTATCTCCCTTTTCTCCGTCCTGGCATGGGTAAGGGCGTCACTGCTGCTAAGGCCACGTTGAAGAGGTAGTGTGGCCGCCGTGAACACTCTGACACCAACGCACAATAACCCTAACGACTCCATGGCGTGTGTAAATAAAGGGACATACACTAAACTTTTTCCTCGTCTGCACTTTCCCTCTACGCGATTACCGGACACTGACCTTACCGAGGAGAAGGTCGATGTAGGTCCTGGCTGCACTCAGGTTTATACAGCTAGGGACGCATCAGCAGTGGTTAAAATGTCCGAGAATGTAATCAGCCTTTCACAGATCAATTCCAAACCTCGGCCATAATGGCATCGTAGTCCGCCCGCCCGCCGCCAGGGTCTTCATTGCATCCCTAACACAACCGTTTTTACCATTATTTACCCACTCCTGATAATCAGAATACATCCTCAACTAACAGAAAGTGTGGAGAGAGGAAGTAAAACAGTATTGAGTAGTGTAATAGTGTTGTTTTTTTGTTTAATATATGAATATTCTGGCAGGGTGAGGCAGCCTCAGCTCCCAACATGCACCGGGTGGACGCGGTCCGCGCCTCACTCACCCTCAGATATCTTGAGAGACACCACACAGCCCCTAGACACCTTCTCCCCACGCCACCACATGCTTCAAACAAACTACTCACACATATCCCATTTAAATATAATCACTTGACAAACACGGATAGCCACAATTAAGTCAATACGAACTCAACAATATAGCTAGGGAGGCGCATCATTGACGTAAAAAACCACAATTTCGATGCCATTAATAAATACAATTAGCTAATATACAAAATTTGGTTATATTATTATCAAAGAAGGGGTCTATTCGAGGAGGTAAAGAACATATCGGGATAGACAGCTTTGCCAGCATCAGTCATCTCTGGGGAATGCGCGCCAAACCCGAGCAGCGCATCATTGCCTATCTCCTCTCTTATAATCTACGTGGAACTCAACAAGGAAAAAAAACACTCAATACCTGAATAACAGTCTAAAAATAAATAATAATCATGAAGGAGAGATAAAAACATAATGGCACACAAAAAATCAAGAGTAGAGAGGAGTTACTAAGGGCAAGTCCAGTGTTATGATATCCACACGCGAATCCTCGGTACACTCCCCCTTCCCTTCCTCTCTGTCCATTCTCCCACTCCCCCGCCCTCCCTTCTTCCCTCCCATCTCTCCCACACCCTCGCTCCCTCATCCTCCACCCCACAGCCTCTTTCCGACCCACCCTGCCCACCACATACCACGTAACCCCACCTTCCCCCCACCTTACCTCCCTTCATGCCTCCTCCCCACCCACTTCAACCTTCGTATTTTACCAGCACTTTTTCCCTCATTCCTGCAGCGTCATATTTATCACTCCCAGGCACTGCGGAGAACAGGTATGAGGTGCTGAGAGGAGGGAAGTGGGGCAGGGAAGCACAGGACAGATTCTAAAAGGGGAAGAATGTGAACTATTGTGAAACGCTTGAAGTTGCTGTGTTGTTAATGTCAGGGTGAGAATTTATTTTTGTTTTGTTTTGGGTTTGCGTTTGGAAATAATCTGTTGTTGCTACTAAGGTTATTTGAATAAGATAATATAATTGAATAATAATAAGCGATATATTACGGTAAATAAAAACCTCGGAGTCAAAAAGAAAAACAATAATAATAATAAATCAATGACTACATCTTGACAACAAAACCAGTTATAATAATAGTAATCTTGTCATTATAAAAAACTGATAACGTGAATCAATAGGAAATAATTGTTTTAATAGGCAACCTGTGTAGGCCATTGGTGTAGACGCGTGGTTTTTGGCGCCAAAAATACTACATCACCATTGCAACAGTGACGATGGATTTACGAGACTTCATACGAGTTAATTATACTATATTATGCAGCCGTATTTACCCTGATATCGAAATGCTACTATCCATTATTTAGTTATTAATTTATTAGTTATTTATTAATTTATATTTATTTGTTGATTATATAGATTTACTATTCATCTATTCATTTACTAACATCATTATTACTTTATCATCACTATTATACCCATTTTTTTTTTTATCAATTCTTATAATTTGTTTTATCTTGGCGTGCATGTGACTATATTTAGCTGATAGCATCCGTCGCCTCAGCTGCACATGGAAGATGAGGAACTGTATCATATTTTATCGCGTATTTAGAGTGTCTCTGCTATATATACCACGTCCAGACTTCAGAGACTATCGTGAAGCAAACTCAACAATGTATTCATAATGATAACATGGATAAAGGATAATAATCAGATAAGATAAGACAGCATGAACGTCAGTAAAACATCTCGCCTCATCTCCATACACACATTTGTTTTTTCTATTTGTTTATAGTATACATGCCTTTTTTTTTCCTTTCTATATTTTTTCGCGTTGTTACAATCGGTGTTGGATAAGCTTATCACGTTGCATAAGTACTATTGGATCCTCTCACGATAAGAGGCAGGAAGAGAGGATCGGAAAGGCTTTACTCTTATCTGCAAGATAGATAATACACTACTACTACTACTACTACTACTACTACTACTACTACTACTACTATAACTACTACTACTACTACTACTACATATACCTTTGTCAATAAATAAATCACATCAGAAGAATGTAATAATAGTATGAGGCGCTAAGGTCGTCCATCCCTTCCCTTCCCACCCATTGTGAAACTCGTATCTTTGTTAAATAGTTTCCCTCCACGCTCCCATAATCGATTTGGTTTTAATATTTAATGCATTGTATCGACTCGATCTCTCATTAACAATTAATTTATTCGTGTTGGTTTATTTTTTTTCTATTTATTCATTTGTTTATTTATTATTCCATGCGTTTATTTTTTGTTAAAGTTTGATTGACGTGTTTATTTATTTATTTTTATAATGGACGTTCCCTCGACGCCTCAGTACAAAATTATGTGCAAACAAAAACCTGCACAAAATAAATGGAACTTAAATTCACAATGTTTTGAAAGTGTTGTCATAACGTGGAATTATTTACTAACACACACACACACACACACACACACACACACACACACACACACACACACACACACACACACACACACACACATTTGTATAATTCGCATAAAGTGAAATGACCTGTGTCCTGTAATTTAATAGTGTGGGGTAACAACTTCAGTCTGTATTTAATTCTATATCAAACTGTGTGTGTGCGTGTGTGTGCGTGTGTGTGCGTGTGTGTGTGTGTGTGTGTGTGTGTGTGTGTGTGTGTGTGTGTGTGTGTGTGTGTGTGTGTGTGTGTGTGTGTGTGTGTGTGAGAGAGAGAGAGAGAGAGCGAGACTACCTCCCTTCAAAAAGTCAGTATAGTATAGTCTTCCTACAAACACGCCACCAGAGAGCGTGTCTCGGCCACCCTTTGCGCCAGGGACTACACTAAACATTATAACGCGGGGGGAGAGGGAGAGGAAATTTTTATTCTATTCTATTAACTGATCACCTTTTTTTAACCTATTATCTCGTAAACAGAAGCCAGACTAATCATCGTGAATGCCACTTTATTATATGAGGCACAATACGTAATTATCGCTCGTGATTAGACATAAATTATTAATTATGTGTTATTCATCATGAAAGAAAGGCTATTCTGTGGAGCGAGTCAAGCGCAATGAAGGTAAGGGAAATGTACTCAAATAATTATTGTCGTTTTCAATTTAATTATTCAGGTAACTAGGTAATTAGGCTGATACAAAATTAGTTATTATTATTATTATCATTATTGTTTTTTCTGGAGTTTTTCTTCGCTTTTCTCTGATTTAAGTTCGTCATTATCGCTTCTATTTTTTTTTTGGGGGGGTTAAACATTCATCACTTTTCCGATGTGCTTTGTCTATCTTCTTTTTAGTGTATATTTTTTCACCGCATCTTTTCGCTTCGTTTCCGCTATTCACTCCTCCTTCTCTCCTCCTCTTCCTCCTTTGATTCTTTTTTTCCCTTTCATGTAAATACGTTATCGCTTTTCCAATACACTTTTTATTCTTCTTTTTTTTATATTTATACTCTCATTCCACTCAATCTTTATATCTAAATTTTCTTTTCTGTCCATTTCTTTTTTCCAATTATGAGTTCTACCTCTTTTGACGTAGTGAGAGAGAGAGAGAGAGAGAGAGAGAGAGAGAGAGAGAGAGAGAGAGAGAGAGAGAGAGAGAGAGAGAGAGAGAGAGAGAGAGAGAGAGAGAGAGTGTACCTGGCCCTCTAAATCCAGCTTTAATTGGTCCAAAATTCGTCTCAGGAGCTGGACCGCGCGAGGGAATTCTTCTTAAAGGTGACCTACCCAAAGGAGCTTCCCTGAGTACACACACACACACACACACACACACACACACACACACACACACACACACACACACACACACACACAGAGGCTCATAATGTTATAAGTCTAGAAAATTTCCACTAATAACAAACTGGAAACAATTCATTAATACGTATTCTTCTCTCTCTCTCTCTCTCTCTCTCTCTCTCTCTCTCTCTCTCTCTCTCTCTCTCTCTCTCTCTCTCTCTCTCTCTCTCTCTCTCTCTCTCTCTCTCTCTCTCTCTCTCTCTCTCTCATAGAAACTAAGAAAAAAATAACAAAAAGAAAAACAAAACACGCACAATCAACCCACAGCAAAAAAAAGAAGAAAAAAAAAAGAAAAAAAAAAGAAAAAAGAGCAAGAAACACACACTATCAAATAGATGAGTTGAAGAGAGAGAGAGAGAGAGAGAGAGAGAGAGAGAGAGAGAGAGAGAGAGAGAGAGAGAGAGAGAGAGAGAGAGAGAGAGAGAGAGAGAGAGAGAGAGAGAGAATAAAAACACAAACTCGAATCGGTACAACATAACTATATAATCCAGATGAAAATTTCCTCTCATCCTCCTCCCATTTCCTTTTCCCTTTCATCTATTTTTATTTCTCCTTCCTTCCCCTTCCCTTCCCTTCCCCTCCTCCCTTCCATCCTTCCCCTTCATCCTTTCCCCTTTTCCCTTCCTTCCCCTCCTCCTCCTCCCTTCCTTTTCTCCCTCAACCCAATTTTTTTTTTCATCGCTCGTGTTCAGGGTTTCAACAAGAATTTGCAATTTTATTTTCAATTTATATCCACCCCCGAGGCCTCGATAGGAAGAGGATGAGGGGAAATACAGTCCTCTTTTTATTATTATTATTATTATTGTTATTATTATTGTTGTTGTTATTCCCGTCAATATAAACTATATTCTCCGTTTTTCCCGCCATTTTTTTTTTATAATCGTACCTCGTTATGGATATTATCGTACACTTGGCTTGGTAGAGATTATCGATTTTCTTTCATTTTTTTTTTAATCTATATACTTTCTTTTTTGTTTATATATTTTTTTCCTTTTGACCCGAAGTGGAAAGAGAGGAAGGAGGATAAGAAATAGATACGTTAAAGGAGAGAGAGATGGATGGGAAGGAAGGAAAGTTGGTGGGTTGAAAACTGGAAGAAAGGAAGGAAATAAAATAAAAAAAGGAAAAAAATATATTGAGGAAGCGTGTCTGTCTAGAGAAAATATGAATAAGAATATATAGAATAGAAGCAAAATATAAAAATAGAACGAGAAAAAAAAGAAAGTGTCGTACAAAATAGAAAAATCGTACATATATAGGCAAATGTCGCACATACATACATACATACATACATACATACATAAATACATACATACATACATCACAAGGTTCAGAATACTATACACAGGAGCCTCATGGAAAAGTTACCGTGCATGTCCATAATTGAATAACCATCATGTACTAACTACCCTACCAACTATCGTACCATAGAAAAAAAAACTATCGTACTATCACAACAAAAATATCGTAGAATTGGATAGAAAAATATTGAGTTAAAAATCTACTCACATACACATACTTAAAATACTTCAACGTCAAAATTACAAGTCTGGGAGTCCTAAGTAGAGGTCTGCCCAAGTTTATTGCGCATTTGACAACTGACTATCGATTTCTATGCACCGCTAAGTTATCGTACATGCAGGTTGCGAGGCACTGGTAGCTATCGTACGCGGGGCAGAGAGAGTGTCGGACGTTGAAGAAGGGAAGAGAGAGAGAGAGGAAGAGAAGACAAGAATAGGGAGAAAAAGGAATGAACGAAGAATTGAAGGAAGGAAGGGGAAGGGAAGGATAAAGAAGAACAGAGGGGAAAGAAAGAGAGATAACTTGATAAAAGAAAAAGAAAATTAATCATACACGAATGAGAAAATAATGAAGGAGGGGAAATAAGAAGAAGAAGAAGAAGAAGAAGAAGAAGGAGGAGGGATAAGCAGTAAAGAATGGACCATAAATAAAGAAAATGAAGAAAAAACGAGGGAATATAAGAGAGAAAGAGAGCAAAAAGAAAAATGAGTTACAGGAAGCGAGGGACGAGAGAGGAATAGGAGACGGAAGAGGGTTGGAAAAAGGGAGAGAGAGAGAGAGAGAGAGGGAAAGGAGGGGGAAGGGAGAAGAGGGGAAGGGAGAGGAAGAGGGGAAGAGGGAAGGGAGGGGAGGGACCATAACAACAAGACTCGATTCAATCTTAGTAAACTCTCCCTTCCCTCTCTTCCTTTCCCCTCATTCCTCTACCCTTTTCCCCTTTCCCTCTCTCTCCCCCTCCTCTCCTCTTCACTCCTTTCCCTCTCTCCTCTCCTTGTCCCTCTTTTTCTCCTCCTTTCCCCTCTCTTCTGCAACACTCCATCCCCCACCCC
>JAXIVD010003609.1:0-25000 GCA_036785275.1 Cancer borealis
TACGTTACGTTTAGTTATGTTAGATTAGTTTAGATTTGGTTAGGTTAGGTTAGGTCAGGTCAGGTTAGGTCAGGTCAGGTCAGGTCGTAAATGCAACACTAACCACTGGACAAAGATTACGTTACCTCGCCTTTACTATCCATCGTACGTCTCCTACTAAGGTGTAGTTTATCACGAACAGCCTCGTTAGTAGCCAACAGATATGATGCTGTTTGTTCCTCCTTTGTGTTCCTTTGTGTACTATAGTATATGAGAGCTGTGCAGACCGAGTAACAACACTTACATTCAGCATCTAACAACACTCATCACCACCACCATTAACACCACTGTAAGAAAATAGCAATGTGACTTAGCAACACCAAACACACGTCATCCTCTATACCTTTATTACCACCACCACCACCACCACCACCACCACACAATTTACATGATAAACCCACACTCTCACCTTACCCCCTCTCGCCACCCTACCTTCTCTAATCTCTCTTTTAAATGCCTCAATAATTCAGTGTTTATATATGCGGTGGAGACCCTTGTGTAAGTGTCTTTTGGTGAGGCCTCTAGTGTGGTGTTGGTGGTGGTGGTGGTGATGGTGCGGTTAGGTGTTAGTTGTAAGGGAACTCCCATCCTCACGTGTACTGTAGATATGGACGCTTACTGTAGATTGCATGCATGGATTAAAGGTGTATGAATGGAGAGATGGATTAGAGAGGGGAAAGTGTGATTAGGAAAAAAAGGGATTTGGATAAGAAAGGAGGAAAATTAAGAAGGAAAAGAAGATTGAATGGATGAAAATGAAGAGGAGTGTAAGAAGGAAAAGAAGGAAAGAGATAGATAAGAAAGAAGAAGAGTTTAAGCAAGAAAAAAAGAGATGAACGAGAAAGAAGAAAGTATAAGGTTAATAGATACTTTAACTTTTAGAATATGTTCAAATTACCATCGTAATGCATTGATCGAGACTACTATTCTATTTTCTTTTTCTTTTTTTTTTAGATGTAGAGAGAAACTTGTAGCTGTACCATAATAATAAAAATAATAATAATAATAATAATAATAATAATAATAATAATAATAATAATAGAAAGTGTTCGTTAAATGCCTTTCTTGTGTATCTGTTTGTACGCTCGTGATATTGTATCCTTCCTTTGAACCAGCTGTATATTGCCTTTTTGGGGGTACATTTTGGCCAAGAGTTACTAAACCAAGTGATAGGGGGCGAGGGGGGTGAAGCTTACTTAGTTGTTCCTCTATAGAAATAAAATTATAGGTGGACTCTCAATAAGATGTGGTCAATTTAGTTATAAGATCATTTTAAAGTTTGACATGTGTTGATTGTCCTCACTGTAAGAAGTAAAGTAAAGTGTTCCGTTCAGAGAAAAAAATGCTTGGTCTTCGTGGTCATAGATTCTAGTATTCATTATGATATTACTGCATCACATTCTTGGGTCTTGACTGTTACTATCACGTTACGGATGCCTGACTACGTAATGTATCAGCTGCTTTCTTGATTAATGAGAAAACTTAGCCACTTTTTATGTTATTACGAAAAGTAGCTACGCTGTTTGGAGTTTCCTCTAAAACAAGTGTAGTTCAAGAAGTATATGTTCGTGATTGTATATTCTTGATTTGGAGATACTTTTAGTAATTTAGTAATTTCACGATACTCATCTGAATCATTGTTAACTCGGTCTTATATTTAAAGGATAAAGTTCATCATATATATATTATTTTTATGATTTCACTTTCTATTTCCTGCAGTTATTGTGAAACTTTCTGAAATCATCGTTATATATTGATATGATGTGTTCTTGTTGGTGTAGCAGCTGCTCGCTTCCACCACTGTTTGTTTATTGATATAGGTAAACATTAACAAACCTCTCTCTGTCGGGCATTTATCTAACGTTAGTCATCTATTTATTCATCATTCTCTTCGTTTTAACTTACTGATAGTCGGTTTTCCTTGACCCTTTTAGTTATCCGTGGGGAGTTCACCAACATCAAACAAGGCGGCCCTTAATTAACTCACATCATTTTAAGATTATTTTGCCGGCCTTCTGGAAACTGAATAAGTTTGTCACTTACATTTGCATTTTGAACATATGATATTTTATTACTCTTGAGACATCACGTTCTTGGAAAATATCCTTCAGTGTGTGTGTGTGTGTGCGTGTGTGTGTGTGTGTGTGTGTGTGTGTGTGTGTGTGTGTGTGTGTGTGTGTGTGTGACTGTGTGTGTGACTGTGTGTGTGACTGTGTGTGTGACTGTGTGTGACTTTTTGCTTATGTGTGTGTTCTGTTACCTGTCGCAACCCAGTCCATCATCCCTCCGCTCTCCCCCCATTAGAGGTAGAGGTGAGTAATGGTAATAACAGTCATCCCCGTGACATATGAAGGGACTTTTCCTACACTGAATATGCGAGTGAGTCGCCGCTGAACCCGCCGCGAACTGGTGTGAGCTGGTTGACCTCTAGTGGTACAGAACATTACTGAGGCCGGGCTCCTCAAGGGCGGGTCAGTAAAGCATTGATGACCCAAGTGACCACCTGTCAAGGCGTGCGTCCCTTGGCACCGGGGACGGTCAGGATCGGACAGAAGGATTTTTAATGATTACTCTTGAGGATCAAGAACACCGAATTTTTACGTTTGTGTGTTTGGAGATTTGCTGTTAGTATTGAAGCAGCTGTCGGCCTGTCACGTGATCTTCATATGTCGGTTTAAATGCATGATTATTGAGGCTCTTTAGGATTTACCGCAAGAGTCTTAATATTTTTATTTTGCTCATGCTAATGCATTCATACCAAAGACTACGTGATCACTGTAAAGAGGGATTATGGCGTGTCTGATGCTGTACCATGTAGACACACTAAAAAATAATAGTTTTACTCTGCACAGAAGTAGAGTCTTTGCCAGGATGTAGGAAGAGCACCAAACGCTAAAAGCCGTATTACAAATCTTTAGTAGTGGCATACTTCCAGTAATAAGATCCACCAATAGTTAGCAAATGCACAACACTTTCTTACAACCAAAAACAATGTGAATTTACTGCCTTACAGTGATTCCCAGGGCGTCCGTCCTATCCTTATACCCTTCATCCCTTCTGTTCATCGCCTGAGCCTCGTGTCTGGACTCCTGACTCGTGATTTTCATCTGAGTGTATAACTCCCTTAGAACACGTCTTGCAGACGTCAGCAGAGACAAGGACAGCCTGTACCGGGAACGTTACAATAGACTGCTTCATGACGCTGCTGTGTCGCGCGTGCGTCCATCTATTCACATGAGTAACCATGGAACATGTGCTGCTGCATCGTTTGTTCTGCCTTGGTAACTCGTGCTTGTCCTCATGGCATTCAAATGTTCACGTTGCGTGGATTCCCTCGCCTGAATTAACATAATCCTTTAGCTGCATTTCTTTTGGTAGGGCTTTGGTGTTTTGCATCAATAACAAGTGGAAGCCGTGACAAATTACCGCCTTGATCACGTCAGCAGCGACTCAGAGTAGACCGACGCCCTCCACCGTCATTCATGAGGCGCGACACACGTATAAAGTGAAGGCCACCACACACCTCTATCATAATGCCTCCCCGGCCCGTATTTGAATCAAAATATACGATTAAGGAGGCTGAAAAGAAATTATTCAGACATCTATTCATCATATATTTAGCGTAGGCTTCCAAGGGCTTTGAGGTGAGGCGAGGCTAAGACTGACTCGCATTCTCACGCTGCCAGACACTCACTCCTCTCTCGTAGACTCGTAGACTTCCTCCTGCTCCTCCTCTATTACATCCTATAACTCCACCTTCACCCTTCTCTGCGTCATTCTCCTCCCCTATTCCACCGTATCCTCTCCTTCTACTTCCTTCCACGTCATCTCTTCCTTCTCCTCCTCTGCCTCCCCACCACCCCTGGGACACACGATACAGTGACCAACCCTCAGTCCGGGACACTAATTGGGCCGCTTCTTTATCTCCTGACTTATGGAGGTGAGGTGACTTGCTCCTCTATGGCCCTCCAGCCGACCTGCCTCCACTCCCGCCCTTGAGCCTCGTGTGATGTGCCTCCGTGTGTGTGCATCCACTAAACCATCATCTTTAAATCAATACCCCTCAACTTTAGTCTTTAGATAGAGAAAGACCAATGCTTACCTGTTGTTTACCTGTGTATTATCTTCCTCACAGGTATGGTAGGCGTTCTATTAATAAAGTATCGTCACCGTAACCCTTCTTCTCCACCCTACCACACCCTACCTCACCCTACCTTAACCTGCTCTGCCTTGCTCCCGCTCACACTGGCCGCGTCACAATATTTGGCTAAGCGATATTAATGATTCAAGCGGTGATCTGGACTTTTCGTGGACGCTCCCTCCCTCCACCTGCATATCCTTCCCCCCTTAAAGAGAGTCTATAGAGACCCCAGAGACAGCCTTGAACCTATCTATCTCCACGGGCCAGCCAGTTATGTCTAGCTACGTCTAGCTTAAGGGGATTTACAGTAAGGAATTAAATCAGAAGTGTTAAGGTGTTGCAAATGTGACGTACTGTTTTTACTATACCGTGTCCTTAATATAAAATGAGAGGTTGTGGCAGATGGATAAAGAAGAAAGTGCTAATCATTGTACTTCCATTCAGATTGCTTGGGTGGCTTGCTGGCCCCGTTCATATCTAAGTTAATAATGATGAAACTTCACACTTCTTCTACCTAACCTAACCTAACCTAGCTTAACTGATCTCATAGTAATATTGTGTGTGCAAAATGTATGTTAAAAGAGGATATGGTATTATACAACATCGTTCCTCCCTCCTCCTTCCTCGCCTTGACCTGCGAGATGACTTGTTGCACGGGAGGAGCTGAACACAGAGGAGAAAATATTATGATGCCCATTGTACCTCCCTCCCTCCTGACGCCCAAACCCCTTCCTCCCCCCCTCTGCCACGCCCTGTAACCTGCTCAGAGGGAAACGGTAATGTTACATCCTCGCCCTCCTTCCCTCCCTCCCTCCCTCCCTGTCCCCTTCCCCCTTTCCTTTCCCTTCCATTCCTTTCCCCTCTTCCTTTCACTACGCCGCGTCACATACACTACACTTCTTCCCTCCCTCACCCCGTTTTCCCACCATGTACAGACACTTGCTACCCTGCCCTTCCCCTCACCCATCCCTTTTACTTCTGTCACTTCTGCCACCTTCTTGGATCGTTGTGTAGTTAAGCTAGTTAGATGCTGAGGTCATTTTCCTTGTTTGCCACTTAACCATCGCACCATCCACCCACTCATCTATTATCAGCTTTTACGAATTATATGATCCACTTTAAGTCCTTTATTCTTTTATTCCTGTTAGTCACGCACACGCACGCACGCACACGCACACACACACACACACACACACACACACACACACACACACACACACACACACACACATACACATACACACACACACACACACACACATACACACGTAAACTTAAACAACAAAGTAGCAAACATAAGAAGACAAAGATACATAAAAGGGAAGAAATAACCTCGACAATTTTCCTGGTAGATCCCTCATGTAGATAGAAGTAAAAGGGAATATCTATGACTTACACAGTGTACTTCAAGATGAATGGCTGATCGCAAGATAAGCTTTCCAATCCGAGGAGAATAGTGTGGTGAGGGCAGCACAGGTAGCAGTGTGCCGCAAGGTCTTCTTCTGGTTCCAACTGTTTTTTTTTTTAATGATCAAATTCAATCAGATAAGTCTCTTGTAATTGACATGAAAGTTAGTAAGTATAGACTATATATCCAACATCCAAGAGCGGCATGCAGTTTGATTAGACGTTGAGAGATAAGAATTATGGAATCCAAAGAGATAGAAGATTAAAACCACATCATATAGATAAGGAGTGAGGAAAATTAGTGCACATTACCAGAGGATAACATGTTGTAAATGCGTAGTTAGAGATCAATTCAGATAAGCCAGTTTTTGGATCGTGTATTACAAAGTTCATTAGTTGAATGGAACATCGTAACTAGAATCATTGCGGGGAGTGTTCTAAAGTGGATTCCTGATCAAAGAGGAAGATCTGTCGAAGCGAGATTGCAAAGTATATATATAAAAACACCTTGAGGGCAGGAAGCATGATTTGGTGTTTGTTTTAAAGATTGATTGTCTGTTGATTACATGAAGAAAAGGAGAGAAGATACTAAAGCCAATTTTAAGGAAGAGATACAGAAGAAATGAGAAAATATGAAGGCTTGTTGATAATTAATTGGTTAAAAGAGACGTGCGTGTATGTGTGCGTGCGTGCGTGCGTGCGTGTCCGTGCGTGCGTGCGTGCGCACGCCAGAAATATTAAGAATCTAGTGTGTGAAGCCTTATATATGTAAATGCCATAAAACAGGGCTGATGATGATGATGATAAAAGTAATAATGTTAATAATAATTATACTAATAGTAGTTTTACTTGAAGTAGCAATAAATTTTTGGTTGAAATGAATGTGACTTTAATAAGAGAGAATAAGAGAGAATATGTATGTGTGAGAGAGAGAGAGAGAGAGAGAGAGAGAGAGAGAGAGAGAGAGAGAGAGAGAGAGAGAGAGAGAGAGAGAGAGAGAGAGAGAGAGAGAGAGAGAGAGAGAGAGAGAAATAGGGGGGGAGGGGCGTCCTGCTGACTACCGGCACTCCATCATACATACTCACACTGACTCTCGAGGTTTCCCAGACCATTGCACGATCACACCATAATGCAACTGTGGCTAACACGCAGCACCGCCACCACCCGCACGCCTGCTAACACCACACCCTTCCCTACACCCCTACACGCCCTCTAACACGCACCTCCACCTCATAGCTAATCTTACCACATCCACTAACACTTATACATCGATTCTTGAGGTTTTAGAAGGCCTTAGAGTGAAGTTAAGAGCCTTTAGCGTGTTTGGTAAGGGTTGGTGGCGTCGGTGGTAATTCTGCATCATTATTCAAGTCTCATTGGGTGCATTCTGGTCGGTCCTCGAGGGCGCGCGGGGCGGTGCTTCGGGCCATCACTCACCCTCCGTAATGGTTGTTAGCTGCCGGCCTGGAGGGTGACGCGGCTACCTCCTCCTCCTCTTCTTCCTCCTCCTCCTCCTCCTCCTTCTCCTCCTCCTCCTCCTCCTCCTCCGTCGCCTGTCCGCATGCAGTCTCCTTCCTTCTCATGTCCCGCCGCGCCTTGCAAGCTCATGTCGCCTCGTCATGATCTCGCCCTGTCTGAGAGGTGTTCTGCTGGCAACGTCACGGCCTCTGCAGCTCATGTTAGATGATAGAAAGTTGGAGCCGCCTCGCTTGGTGGCAACGAGGCCTCTCTAAAATTGAAACCTTAATCATTAGCAGTGTGACTGTCAGTGTTGCCGCCTGAGGCATCGTGCAATATTGTCTCACCTTAGTTTCGGGTACCTACAGGAGACGGTAAAGATGGCGGTGTTTTCCTATGATGTAAGTAATCCTCTGTTTACCACCTCTTGCTTTACTCATTCCTTCATCAGCGTCACCCTCAACAGGACAAAACGCCCCAGGAAACAGACTAACTGGTGGCCGCGTGTGCAATTGAGCGAAGGGGCGGCTCAAGTTTCCCGGCCGTGTGAGGGACACCAATGCAGGTGCCTATAAATCAGTTCAACCTGGCATTCAGCCGCGATCTTTTCATGCGACTCCATACATGTGTCCTAATTGTTCGCTGAGGTAGTTTTGTGGCAAGATGGACGGCCAGGCTGGTCTCCCTCCGCGCAGTGACAGGCAGCGGAGGTCCAATGCAGCTCAGGACGCCACCCTGAAGCACCGCGACGTAAGCCTGACGTATGTGACACCTGAACACCTGAACACCACTTGCATCCTTCCTTCCACTAAGCGTCTAAAACATGTGACGCGTGCTTGTTTGTTTTCTTACGGAAATTAGTGTTATAAAGTAGGAATGGACCTTTAAGCCATCTCTATCTTTATTTTTTTTTTCCACCACCACCTGTTCTTTACCTCACACTACCTGATTTAATCTCCGCCACCCTCTTCACCTCTCCTCGTTTTCCACCCCATCTCCCCTTCCATATCCTCTTACCTTTCTTCATCTCCTTCACATAATCTTTGCCGATACACCACCTCGCTCTGTCCTCCTCCTCCTCCTCCTCCTCCTCCTCCTCCTCCTCCTCCTCCTCCTCCTCCTCCTCCTCCTCCTCGCTCGATATACGACCCTCACCCACTCCACCTGCACACTTACCCTCCTCACTAACCCTCCACTTCAATCTAGTTTTTGCGTGATCTCAAAACAGGCATCATGTTTCACCAGCTTGTGATTAAAAGCCAATAAGCTACAGGCAGCAATTATTTTTTTTACATCGTCTGCACACGTCGCCGAACCACAGCTGAGGTTTATCAGTGGTTTCTCGGTTTATTGAGCTCCCTCAGGCAACACTCGGGGGCACTTTTGCTTAAATGGCGTGGAAGATATATCAGGTAGCCCATGGGAGCGTTGAGAGTGGTGTGAATGCAGTGTTTTCCTTGCTATCTAGTTCCTGGTGAAGTGATAAAATGTAAGGATCTCAAGCTGCGTTGGTGATGTGCATGGCTGGTTGGCTGACTGACTGACTGACTGGCTGGCTGGCTGGCTGGCTGGCTGGCTGGCTGGCTGGCTGGCTGGCTTGCTGCTCGCCTTGCACACAGCTGATAAAATCTACATTCGACCCGACCCTCATCGATCCCGCCATGCTCCGTGCGATTATTGGCTGGATGCTGGAGATGGAAGAGAAAAGAAGAGTCGGTGGTGATCATTTTTATTACTCTCTCCATCACATGAGCTGCCATTTTAGCGAGACGGATGAGTGTGTTTAAAATATCTTGTAGTCCTTCACACACACACACACACACACACACACACACACACACACACACACACACACACACACACACACACACACACACACACACACACACACACACACACACACACACACACACACACACACACACACACACACACACACACACACACACACACACACACACACACACACACACACACACACACACACACACACACACACACACACACACTCTTCGTCTCCCACACTGTTCAGCATTCATAACGTAGCCTTCGTAAAATGCAGTCAATGTGAGAACGATTAACAAGGCAAAAAGGAAAAGGAGAAAGGAAAGAAAAAAAAAGGAAAGGAGGGGAGCTACGAGCGAGAGAGAAAGAGAAAAAGAGTAAAAAATGACAACGCGGAACACCATTGCAGTTGAGAAGTGATACAAGAGATGCCGTTCCGTTCCGTTCCGTTCTGTTCCGTCCTGTCCTGTCGTGTCGTGGAGCAGCGCCGAGGCACGACTAAAGGCGGACAACCCGGGCATTGTTGCAATTATTTATGACACCAGCAGAGGCGGCTATTTAGCGTGTTTTTTCTAGCGTTTCTTTGGCGGCAAGGGAGCGGGAGGGAGTGATGGATGACATGTTAATACGCTTATGATGATGTTTCTCCTTCCTCGCCCCCTTCGTCTCTCTCCTTGATCCTTCCCTCCCGTCACCTCCAACTAACATTGCAAGTCTTCATAACACTCTCTCTTACTTCAAAACTTTTCTCCTAATCCTTCACATAATAATGAATGAATGTAATGTTTGTGGATTGTAATGAAAAACCTGTTGGGCTTTTATAAGGGTGTGTATCGAGAAATTAAATTCAGCAGCAGGTAATGTAGTGATTTTAATTTACGTGTCCTTGATTGTACACCTGCATTGGTAAGGTCTTTTATAGAGAAGAATTCAGGAGTAATTATGGTTTTCGTGTTAGTCTCTTGTTCTCATTAGTCTGTGGTGTCAAGAAATGTGTTCCCGTAACAGTTTTCCGTAATATGTGAAGCTTCTTTTGGTATCATTCCAGCTTCACTTCACTTCGCTTCCAGGATAATATATTGCAAACTCTCTACGAATTTACACATAAGAGTATAAGTGATGTTAGTACCTTATTGGTGCATCTTGCGATCATTACATTGCCTCGTAGTCGTAGATATTTCTTCTTCGCTCTGGTTATTATATTGCATGCATAAAACTTTGATAACAAAAAAGAAGAAAAGCTTTTTTTTTCGTCTTTTGCTTTATATTACTTTTATTTCAATTGAAGACGAGAAATTTATCACTTAATTATTTTTCCTTTGAATATTGCAAGTGAAAAATGATCACTAATGAGGAGGAGGAAGAGAAGATGGATGAGATATGAACACTATTAAGTAAAAATCAAATCTGTGAAAGAGGAAGAGGAAGAGAAAAAGAAAGAGAAAGAGAGAAAGAGAAAGAGAAAAAGAAAGAAAGAGAGAAATAGAAAGAAAAAGAGAGAGAGAGAGTTAGAATAAGCCATCATCTGACACGAGGAGAACAAGCGTACCTCAGAGAGAGACAGAGGAAAAAAAGGAATAAATGAGACAAAAAAGCGAAGAAATGAAAAATATATAAAAAATAGAGAAGAAGAGAAAAAGAAAGAAGAAAAAGAGGAGGAGGAGGAGGAGGAGGAGGAGGAGGAGGAGGAGGAGGAGGAGGAGGAGGAGGAGGAGGAGGAGGAGGAGAGGGAAAAGAGGCGTCATCTGGCACGAGGACAACAGTTACCAGTGTGATGTATCGTTGCACACACATACACACCCAAAAAAAGGACAGTGTAAAAACCTCTAACATCCTGCAACACTGCCAACCTATACCTGTTGCACCTTAACTAATGAACCGTAACAGAAGGAGGAGGAGAACAGGAAGAGGAGGAGGAGAGAAGGGAGAGGAGGAAAGAGGAGAGAGGTGGGAGAAAAAAGGGGTAGAAGGAAAAGTATAAAAAGAGGAGACGTATAGTATAATTTTTTCCCTTTTCCACCTAATTTCCCGCTGTGAGTAAGTGCAGTGAAGCGGGTGAGGCGCTAATGAATATCCGATTACGAGGAGGAGGAGGAGGAGGAGGAGGAGGAGGAGGAGGAGGAGGAGCAGGAGCAGGAGGAGGAGGAGGAGGAGGAGGAGGAGGAGGAGGAGGAGGAGGAGGAGGAGGAAGTTTCGTGTCCTCATTTGTACTATTATCACTAGAGAGAGAGAGAGAGAGAGAGAGAGAGAGAGAGAGAGAGAGAGAGAGAGAGAGAGAGAGAGAGAGAGAGAGAGAGAGAGAGAGAGAGAGAGAGAGGAACCCCCCTTAGGGTATTCACTCCCAAGGTGTTGCAGGGACAAAAATAGGCGGGTCGAGTTTCCTGAAGGTGAGGGAAGAAAAGAGAGGGGGAAAAAAAGAGGGAAAAAAAGAGAATTGAGATGCAACCATTCATCTGGATAAGTCACCACTGCGACTCTCTCTCTCCCCTTCCCCTTTTCCTTCCCCTTTCCTTTGCCTCCCCACCACTCCTCCTTCCCCCTTTTCCCTTCTCCACATATTC
The DNA here is from genome assembly GCA_036785275.1 of Cancer borealis. Lineage (NCBI taxonomy): Eukaryota > Metazoa > Arthropoda > Malacostraca > Decapoda > Cancridae > Cancer > Cancer borealis. The sequence continues at coordinate 11,392 of JAXIVD010003609.1, forward strand.
ATCACCTATCCTCCATTTCCTGATTCCTTCGTTATTCCTCTTTTTCTTGTTTTCCATATCTTGCATTTCCTTTATTTTCCTTTTTCTTTTTTGTGTTTTCTCACTTTGTATTCTCATATTTCTCTATATCATCTTTTTTTTTTATACTTTTTGTCTTGTCTTTTGCATTTTTTCTTGATCTTTTTCTTATGTATATTTTTTTCCTTGCCTTTTTCTCTCTCTCTTCTCTCTTTATCTCTAATTTCTTTTTCTTCTCATTTTTTTCTGTTTCTATCGTTTTTTTTGTTTTGTTTTTTTTCACTTCACTTTTTCTTCTTCTCTTCCCCTTCGAACATTGCTTTTTTCATCTTCCATCTCTTCATTCATAATCTTTTTACCATCTTCTTCCTCTTCTATCTTCCTTTCTTCATTTTTTGGTTTCCTCATCAGTTCCTTCTTATCCTATTTCTTCCCTTCCCTTCCCTTCCCTTCCCTTCCCTTCCCTTCCCTTCCCTTCCCTTCCCTTCCCTTCCCTTCCCTTCCCTTTGTGATGGTGTTAATGATAGTAATGGTAATTTCAAGCTGTGAAACTTAATATGGTAGTGATAATTTGTATAGTTAGGTTAGGTTATTAGTGGTGGTGGTGGTGGTGGTGGTGGTAGTGGTGGTGGTGGTGGTGGTGGTGGCGGTGGTGGTGGTGGTGGTTGTGGTGGTGGCGGTGGTGGTGGTGGTGGTGGTTACAGTTCATGATCACCAGTACTACAAAAACAAACTCATACTGTCCTCTATCTTTGTATTTCTAATGAATTATTTGATTATGACCAAGAAATGTTGTGTTACATTTGCTTTCAGTTATTTCATAATATAAAGTGCACATCTTATTACTTACTACCTTATATATGGAAACGTGGGAGAGCAAAAGCTTGAGGGTATAAACTATCTGAATGTCTGTTTGCTAAGAAATCACGGTTGAAAAATATAACTAAATTTAAAAAAACTCGTATATATATATTTTCATTCTATTTTGTTTGATGATAAACTTTGTGCTGCAATTAATAAACGTTTTCCAAGTGATTGATGGTGTATAAGGATGGAGATGAGAGATGCGCTAAAGAGTTTCCTGGAAGCCTAAAGGAAGAGTCTTTAAAAACTTGTAAAGCAGTGATTCTTTTTTATAGGCAATGCAAGGTTAGAAGGAGAGGAGAGACTTTCCATTAACATTTACACTTTTTTTTACCTTCTCTTTCTTCTCCTTCCTTTCCTTCTTTACACTTATCTCCCTTTCTTTCCGGTTCTTTCACCTTCCTCTCCATCCCATGCCCCTTACACATTCAACTCCCTCTCATTCCCCCTTCCTTCCCCTCCCTTTCCCTTCCTTTTCGTCAATTTATTTCCTCTTTTCTTTCTTTCCTTTCCTTTCCTTTCCTTTCCTTTCCTTTCCTTTCCTTTCCTTTCCTTTCCTTCTACAAGTCTAATTAGCACAAAGAGGTGAGAAGGACGAGAGAGAAAAAGTGAGCATGTGACAAAATCTAAGCCACACTCCTTTTACCCAATGAAGTGAATGTAGAATGAAAAAAATGCTGGAAATATTAGGTGTAGTGTTATATATTTTTTTTATCTTAAGCTGTGCAACCTCATAGTGCGTCACGCCATTACAGAGGTTGAAGGGCTCCCGATAAGCCTGAGGAAGTGAGTTACATACAGACGGGGAACGCTGTACTTTGCGTGCCGTATTTCAGTTTAATGAGACATCTGGTTCTTAAATTAACTCAGCTTCCCAACGTAATTGCCCACCATTCCTCACCTGCACGGTCCCCCCCCTTCCCTCTTCCCCCTATCCCCTCCCCCTTCCCCTCACTTCAGCCTAACCTAACCTAACCTTGCCTAGCGCATTAAGATGATCGTCCAAGAGAGAGGATCTAAATGACGCTCGTTCTCCCGCCTGATTATTCGTTGCGATCCTCTTTTGTTATCAGCGAGGCGAAAAATAGTATTCGTTCCTCTTTTTTTTTTATCTTTTCTTTCTTCTTTTTTTCTCTTGTGATGCTGATTCCTACTGTCGCCAATGACGCAAGTGGTGCTAATGCAGGAGGAGGAGGAGGAAGAGGAGGAGGAGGAGGAGGAGGAGGAGGAGGAGGAGGAGGAGGAGGAGGAGGAAGAGGAGGAAGGAGCTTTATCGGATTACTGATCTTGTGTACATGTTTCTTGTCATGCATTTGATCGGTTGTGTGTTTTTCTCCTCCCCGCCTCCCACACCCTCCACCACACTGTTTATTTTTTGTGGTGGTGCCGATTATAGTGGCGAGCTTGATGCAATGGTAATAGTATTAGTAATGGTAGCAATGGTAGTAGTAGATGCAAGAAGGATTAAAAAGATAACGAAATAGAGAAGGAGGAAAAGGTAGAACAAAATTAGGAAGAGGAGGAGGAAGAAGGAAAGGAAGATGGGGGCAGATACAGCCCTATCCCGCCACCCCTTAAGACTTACGAGGTTGAAGTACCTGTTTGTGGCGTCCTTACGTACCCTTACCCTCCATATTCCCACCTGTCGCTGGTCACGGGTCAGAGCGTTAATGAGCTGCTCGCCTCATTTAACTCACAGCATGTCGAGGGTGCGACGGCGGGGCGGGGCGGAGGCGGGGCTGGGCTGGGGTCTGCCGGGACACCGTCATGCGTGAACTGCAATTAGCCACAGTGAGGACCCGACGCTGGAATTAACTGCAGGAACTCTCTCTCTCCCTCTCTCTGTGTCTACTCCTCTTCCTCCTCCTCTTCCTCCTCCTCCTCCTCCTCCTCCTCCTCCTCCTCCTCCTCCTCCTCCTCCTCCTCCTCCTCCTCCTCCTCCTGACAAAGGCTTGGATGCAGGGCCTTTCATGTGGCTTGTTCCTCTTCCTCCTCTTCCTCCTCTTCCTCCTCTTCCTCCTCTTCCTCCTCTTCCTCTCCTTCTCTTGTTCATGTCAAGCCTAAGACGTCAGGCCAGGCATGTCCCCTTCAGCAGATAGAAAGGACTGTCTACCTGGAAGCGGCGTGCGTGCAAGGTGTATTGTACGTGTTATAGACTCCTGTGGAAGGGTGTTTTAGGTTATCATTATTAGCATTATTATTATTATTATTATTATTATTATTATTATTATTATTATTATTATTATTATTATTATTATTATTATTATTTTATGTTCTTCTCTTCTCGTAAGTCATTTTCCATTCCCGGACCTTCGTCATGCCCTGCCGCCCCTCCTTCCACACACCATGCTCCCTCCCTCCTCTCTCTCTCTCTCTCTCTCTCTCTCTCTCTCTCTCTCTCTCTCTCTCTCTCTCTCTCTCGCTCTCGCTCTCGCTCTCTCTCTCTCTCGATATCTAGCCCATAATGAGTCTATGAGATAAGATCATGAGTATCATTATCAACTGACTACAGACTTCTTATCATAAGGTTGAGTCAAAGGCAAAATATTCCTCGTGGTTGGAACGATAAAGAAGATAGATAGATAGATAGAGAGAGAGAGATAGAGATAGATAGATAGAGAGAGAGATAGAGATAGATAGATAGATAGATAGATAGAGAGAGAGAGATGATAATGATTGGTCGTTGGAGATAACACAAATATGAAGGAAATCATTACACTGGTAGACTTCGTAATTATAAACCTACTGTCTCCATTATAACTGATACTAACATCATTAATAACAACAACAACAACAACAACTACAACTACCACTACTACTACTACCAGCCAATACCACCATCACTACTACTACCACTATACCACAGACTCTATGTAGTATCACAACCCCTACCCCGCCTCAGCCCCGCCTCTCCTCTCTCCTCTCTCCTCTCGCGTCGATCCAGGACATTAATGGCAGGATGGGGCGTGTCGTGTGAACAGGGCGGCGCTGCAGGCGCTTCATTCATAAACCAGCCGACGGAACCAGCACACACACACACACACACACACACACACACACACACACACACACACACACACACACACACACACACACACACACACATACACACACGTGGTATCGAGGTGTCCACTGTTCTCATTACCGATCCCCTTAAGCACCTCGTACGTTCTGTAAAGGTGATAGTTAGAGAGCCATTATACTACCTGAGCTTTCCTTCCCTCTCCCCTCTTCCCCCTCCCTCCCCACCGGCAATTAACACCTGGGGAATGAACTGAATGAGAGGGAGATAGGGAAAGAGAGAGAAAAATGAAGACAAGAAGGGAAGAAGAGGTAGATAGAGAAATAGAAAAAGGAAGAGAAAAAATTAGGAAATAGGAAGAAACAAATAAGGGAAGAAGAGGTAGATAAAAAGAAAGAAAAGACAAGAGGATAAATAAGAAAGGAGGAAATAGGAAGAAACAAAAGAAAATTAAAGAAAGAGAAATTAGAAAGATTGAAAAAAAAAATAGAGAGAGAAATTAATAGCTTTCTACGACACAACTAGATAAAAACTTGGATGGGCTTCGGGGCAAGATAAATTCCACCACTGTAAGGGGAGACTTTAACAATCCTCCTTTTTTAGTCTCCTCTAGATGCCTGATGGCGAAGAATCAGTCCTGTCGACAGAAGACCATTTAGCGGCGTCATTAGCGGAGGAGGAGGAGGAGGAGGAGGAGCAGGAGGACAAACCGCCCTAATCTGACGTAGCAATTTCAAGACTATTTTTTTTAAACTAACTACTTGGCAAAGAGAGAGGATAGTATAGCATAAGGCTCCTCCCCACCCCCCATCATCCCCTCCAACCTGCATTGACGTGGAAACAGTTGGGAAAAAAAGTACCACGTAATTAGGAAAAACTGACCTGGAATTTTCATAGTGAAGGATGTAAGGAGATTTTATGCGATTTATGACTGACTTAAGAATGTACAGAGGATGAGGAAGAGGAGGAGGAGAATAGAAGAAGAAGAAGAAGAAGAAGAAGAAGAAGAAGAAGAAGATCTACGAGTGGCGTGCTTAGGGAGGATGGGAGAGTGACGGTCACGGGAGCGGTGTGGACGGGGAGAAGGAGGTGAAAGAGGAGGAGGAGGAGGAGGAGAGGGGAGGAGGAGGGGGAGGGGGTAGCGGTAATCCTCCTTTGCTGACTGACGGCTCAATCACTTACAAGATGGAGACGAAGATAAGGTCGGTTTTTTTCCGCGGCAGGACGACGACCGCCACAATTAAGAGAGTAGCGAAGAATGTGCATTCCGGTAATACGGCGCGATTGAGGCCGGATCAGAGGACGACCGACGACGACACAGTACTGACTAGTCGTACTGAAGGTGGAGACAAATTGGGAGAGAGAGAGAGAGAGAGAGAGAGAGAGAGAGAGAGAGAGAGAGAGAGAGAGAGAGAGAGAGAGAGAGAGAGAGAGAGAGAGAGAGAGAGAGAGAGAGAGAGAGAGAGAGAGAAGAGAGACTTGTTCAACGCGTTTAAGCCTCCAAAGAAGTTATTTAAATAGGATCAGCTCGTTGAAGGCATTGGAATCCGATTTTAGGGATGACCAACCTCCCATAGACGACCTTGAATTGGAAGGGTCGTGTGTGTGTGTGTGTGTGTGTGTGTGTGTGTGTGTGTGTGTGTGTGGTGTGGGTGTGTGTGTCTGTGTGTGTGTGTGTGTGTGTGTGTGTGTGTGTGTGTGTGTCTGTGTCTGTGTGTGTGTGATGACCATTTCTTAAGGTCAGTGTACTTACCTGTTGTCCTCGTAATAAATTTCACCGAAGTCTAGCTGAACACAATCTTATAATTATTAAAGTTACAAATTCTAAAACTGTTCTCACCCTCACTTAGAATTATTGAGTGGGAAGTGGATCTAGTTTTGCGTGCAGTTAGAATGTAGACACGAGGGATCAAATTATTTACTAGAATTATCGATTATATATTTTTTTACTCCTCGTTAACATTGTATAAAGTGAAAAAGATAAATGTCAGTGAATAGATCAAAAAAATTTATTGCTACACTTTAAGTTTAACATCGCACAAATTCACTGAAAAAAATAGAAAATGAGGAAGAAAATCTGATGACTATTTTCTTTTTTTCTCGTAAACATTTCTTTGATTAATATAAATAAAGATGTGAATAGAGACACAACTTGTTTCAGGGATTGACTACCATCACCTAGCGCACCTTAACCCAGGATCGAAGAGTACAAGGCGTGAGGAAGGGAAGGAAGAAGGGAGGGAGAGAAGGAGGGAGGGAAGATGGGAGAGGAGGAGGAAGAGGGAGGGAGAGAGGGACGGAGAAGAAGCCTTGTACTAAATGTTTGCGTCGTGCAGGTTACGTCAGCCACCACCCATTGCCCTCCCCTTCCCCTTCCCCTTCCCCTTCCCCTTCCCCTTCCCCTTCCCCACTCTTCCCCTTCCCTTTCCTTCCCCTTTGACACCACTTCTTGTTTAACCTTCTCCTCTTCCTCTGTTTTATTGCGCAGGTGGTGTTGGTTTATACCTTTTCACACACACACACACACACACACACACACACACACACACACACACACACACACACACACACACACACACACACACACACACACACACACACACAACTTAGAAACACGCCCACTTGTAAGGTTTCACGTCCAGCTCAGCATTCCAGAATTTTATTTTCGTCTCTTGTTTGTCACATACTTATACCTATGTATGTATATATAGGCGAGGCTATTTTTTCTTTTTTCTTTTAATAGAATAGGTATGGATGAATATTGGTGTGGCTTAGTACGTGTCCACTTAACAATGGTACTAAGGGAATGGAAATGTACAGTTACTTAGTATATGTACTATTTATTTTCTTACTTGTTTAATCATTAATCCCTCCAAATCAATCTATAACCTGAATGTTACTTCCACAGTTCATAAGTGATCATTAATAATTGCAAAACGGTTCATTTTTTTTTATAAAAGAAAAGTGTTAACATGTGTTGGAAAAAAAAACTAATCATACCTTGAACTGCTTTATTACTTTTTAATTTATTCTTATTTTTACTTCCTACCTCCCAAGATAATGTTAAGTCACATGGTTCTTAGCGTGGCTCTGTGTGGGGCGGGGCGGAGCGGGTTGGGGTGGGGTGGGGTGGGGTGAGGGGCGGGGCGGTTCGGTTCGGTTCGGGGTGAGAGTGGAGGCAGGGCTTCACTACCCTCCCACTTGATTGTTGGTTCTGTCAGGTGCAGAGGATGACACCTGAGAATTTTGTTGCAATTAGGAAAGGAGCATCGTGGTCTTCTCGTTCTTTTCCTCCTCCTCCTCCTCCTCCTCCTCCTCCTCCTCTTCTCCACCTCGTTGTCTCTCCTCCATCTTCCCTCCACAGTCTTACTTGGGGGCCCACGAGGTGTTAGTTTCGTAAGCAACTTGCATTCAAGAAAAACAAGAAAAAAGTTTAAAAATTACTTCTTGAAAGTTTGTGTTTCTCTTTTTTTTCCTACCTTCAAGTTTGGAAAGATATAAGATTTTCAGTTTGTGATCCGAAGATAGACGCAGACAGCCCTGCACCATCTTTGTGTTATTACCCAGATTTTATATAGATGTACGTGTGTGTGTGTGAATATGTGTGTGTGTGTGTGTGTGTGTGTGTGTGTGTGTGTGTGTGTGTGTGTGTGTGTGTGTGTGTGTGTGTGTGTGTGTATGTGTATGTGTATGTGTGTGTCTGTGTCTGTGTCTGTGTCTGTGTCTGTGTCTGTGTTTGTATCTGTGTCTGTGTCTGTGTCTGTGTGTGTGTGTGTGTGTGTGTGTGTCTCGGCGAGCAGCTACACATCCCTGCTGGGCGTGTGAGCACCTTCACCATCACCTTCACCATCACTAGGCGCCCCGCAAGGCACCTGTCCAAACGTGGTCAAAGGAATCATGTTTTGGTGAGATCATTGTGCTGTCAAACAGGTTACACACGGGAGGGGCGGCCAGGTGACCCCCGAGGGCTCCACAGGTAACGCACCAAAATCAGGGTCCTAGTTCCCACATATTGTCATACGCCAGACCACATATGAAACGATTACGGGCAAGCGGTGATCCTGTTACAGTGTGGAGGCAACACGGCCGCCTCGGAGCTACGTCCCCAACGTTGAAAATCCGGTAAAGTATTGACGGCTGGTCGCTCTTTTGTCATACCTTGTGTTGGGTCCGCGGGAGGCTGCCGGCCCGAGTAATAATGAACTGATACATTTTTGAGGCGAATCATGATTGTCGATCCAGCGAGGAGGAAAGTGAAGGGGACAGGTTATGATGTTTTCCTGCCTATGTAGGGATGAGAGAAGAAGGGGAAGGGAAAGGAAGGAGGAGGGGGATGGTAAGGGACGTATAGAGATTTGAGAGGGATTGCGGAAGGGAGAGAAAGATCATGGTTACATTAAAAAAAATCTCAGCCCCGTGTGAAATTTTTGACATAAAGATGGAGTAAGAAGTGCATGTGAAAGATGGTCTTAAGTTTCTCTCTCTTGGTTATGTTACTCGATGTATCATGAACTTTATCACCGCTTGTATTGTTTTTATTATTTTTGTATTTTATAAATAAGGAATATATTTAAGTTCGTTATTATCCTTTTTAACTACCACCTTCACTCCCTTACTAACTCATTCATTAGTACTTGTTGTTAATTAGTTGTTCTGGAAGTTAGTTGACTCATTCTTCACTTTCTTGTTTACCCATCGTCTCTCTCTCTCTCTCTCTCTCTCTCTCTCTCTCTCTCTCTCTCTCTCTCTCTCTCTCTCTCTCTCTCTCTCTCTCTCTCTCTCTCTCTCTCTCTCTCTCTCTCTCTCTCTCTCTCTCTCTCTCTCTGTCATACTCACACACACACACACACACACACACACACACACACACACACACACACACACACACACACACACACACACACACACACACACACACACACACGAGACGAGAAGAGAAAAAAAGAAACACATAACCACCACTCACTTTCCACGTTCAGTACAAACCCCCCCATCCCATCCCCGGAAAAAAAATATCTGACAAAACTCTCAGAAAAGAGCTACGGGTCCATACACACTCCCACAGTCTTCTCGAGCTGCTGTTCTCTCTCATCTATACACCAAAAGCGCCTCGTCCCGCCTCATCCCAGCTCCCCCTTTTCCCAGCTGGTCAGCCGAGCATGCAGTATCATTCCAGAATTTTGATTGAGGATGACATGGTATTCCTGTCGCATCAATGACACAGGGACGAGGTGATGTGTCCTTTCCCACGTGAGGGTCAGTGGTGTTGGCGGCGGCGGCGAGGGAGAGAGAGAGAGAGAGAGAGAGAGAGAGAGAGAGAGAGAGAGAGGGAGAGGGAGAGGGAGAGGGAGAGGGAGAGAGGGTAAGGGGTCTATAGAGGGTAGTTAGGGAAAGTAAAGCTCAAACAGAAAATGTGTAAGGGACGTATGTACTTTACTTTACTTTACTACAAGAAACGGGATATAAATGTGTGTGGGTACGATTGTGATGAGAGAGAGAGAGACATAAAAAAAAGAGAGGAAGAAGAAAAGAAAAAACACGGAATACATGCGTCATTTCAAACTCCTTTCGTGCATGTCTCGTCCTTGTGGTATAGACGTAAACCAAGTCGACGTTTCTGCTGCAGGGAACTGGTAACGCCGGCGGGACGGTAATAACACCTTCCTTCTATCAGGGAGCCGCACATACCTGGCTGCTTCATGAATATTACAGCAGAGGGAGGGCGGGCTGCGCAGGTGGCGATGCTGGCCAGCGGACGTCAACAAGGGACTCTGATTTGTGGGTTCTGGACAGGTGTCAGGCGTCGGGAAAGATTCGTGGCGTGTTGGCGTGTTTCTCGCGGCCTCGACGTAGCTTGGGTCCAGGGTCTCAAGTGTGTCTGTCGGTGTGTTGCGATGCGAGTGTTTTGGGTCCTGCTTTTCATATTGTTTTTCAAGGTTTTGTCTGTTTGGCCGCGAGGAAGGAAGGAAGGAAGGGTGGTGGTGGTGGTGGTGGTGGTGGTAGTTGTCACAGTGGCATTGTGTAAGGGGAAGGGAGGGGAGTGAGGAGGAAGGTTATGTGGAAGAGGAGATGCTATGGCGGGATGGAATCTAAGAAGGGATGAGGAAGGGAGATGAAGACAAATGTATGCATGTAAAGTTTTTTTTATTTTAACTCTTTGTCGGTTCTCATGTTCTAAGGAGGCTGAGTTAAGCGAGGCTGAGCAGGGATGAAGAAGAAGAGGGGAAGCGATGTACCAAGAGAGGCATGTGAATGAATATAAACACTGAATATGCGTTCATAATAAAGATAAATATATAACATACTTTAAAATCTTCCTATCCCGGATTAGAAGAGAAGGAGAGAGGAAGTAAAAGAAAGCAAAATAACTGATTGGAGAGATGGTAGGAGGGAGAGAGAAGGAATAAAGGAAAATATATAATGTACTTTAATTTTTTCGTTATCCCGGATTAGGGGAGAAGGAGGGAGGTAGGAGGAGGAAACAAAATAACAGACTGGAGGGAAGGTAGAAGGGAGGGAGGAGAACTAAAGGACTAAACTAACAAACAGAGTCACCCGGGTCAAGTCCGTTACGTGGTCAGGTGTCGACACTTCCGGTCTTACGAGAGGACCTGACCCGCGGCTCAGCCTGGGTCACGCCCCCGCCACCCGCCCCTTACTTCCCCCACCTTGCGGCTCCTGTGTCACCCCGCCCATCGCCTCCCCTCCCACCTCCTCCTGTCCCATCCCATCCCGTCGTGGCCCATCTCCTTCCTTCCTTTCCGCTGAGCTGCCTATTTATGAGCCTGATGCTAACACTCCCACGCTCCCTCGCGGCGCACGTCAACACGCCGCCCTTCACCTACACAGTACCACGGAGGCTGCGGGTTGTGCACTGCTCGCTGCCCTCCCCGTCAAGCACTTGTGATAATGTTTTCCTGCACTCTAAAAACCAGCGAGAAAATAAAGAAAAGTAACATAAAGGAGTAAGAACGTGTAGTGTGTGATGAACCGGAGGGACGGGCGGGTGGGCGGATGGGTGGGCGGATGAATGGGTGAGGAGTAGAGGTAGTTATCGTATCCCCAGCAAGTGGTTATCGTACATCTGGCAGGCAGGCGGGCGGGAGGCACTTGTCGTGGGGTGACGTCACAGGGACAGGTTCACCCACTTCCTGAGTAGGGGTTAGGGGGGGAGAGCTGCATCCTCGTGGGCGTCATGGTGGGGTGGCGTGGACGAGGAGGGAGGGGGAGGGTGTCACTCAGGACCGGTCACGTCAGGTGTGGTGGTGGGGACGTGGTTACAGGTGGGTACAGACAGGTGGACATTGGGTGGACTGAACTCAACACTGTTCGTAAATATTGAAGTGGTGACGTGGTGGTCTGTCTTTCTTTTTGTTTTTGTTTTATGTGGGAGACGTGACAGCTGCATATAAATAATAGATCAAGTTATAGAAGAAGAAAAAACTGTTACCTTATACATTTGGTTTGCTTGTTCTTTGTTTCGTTTAGTTGAAAGTTGATACCTTATATTATTTATTTTCATCATAGCATACATCACATACTATTACGATGCTATTGCAGATGCGAGTTTTTATCAATTTATTTACATTTATTTATTTATCTATATATAATTTTTTTTTTTTTAAAGTTTCGTGACCTGATGTTAAAGTTTCATCACATTCAAATATCCTTCCTCTTATCATCTACCTTCTGTTATCTTCTATCTACTATCTTCCTCCGACTATTATTATCCCACTCATGAAGAACACAGGCCATCATTCATTTACCCATTACCTTGTTTTCTCTACTTTTTCAACGCCTTTATTTCACTTGTATCGATGTGTCAGGTTACCGCAGCGTTGTGTAAGGAGGTGACATGAGGTGGTGGTGGTGGTGGTGGTGGTGGTGGTGGTGGTGGTGGTGGCAGCAGGTGGGTCAAAGGGAACTGTGTATAACCGTCACTGCCACGTGGTTACTGCCGAATGGCCTCCCCTTACTTCCCCTCTTCCGTTCTCTCTGGTTTCTCCTCTTCCTTCTCCTCTCTTCTTTCTCCTCTTCCTTCTCCTCTCCTATCATGATTTTAATTGTATGTGACTTCCCTGTTCTTTGGTATTTCTTCTTCTTTTCTTTCTTTTGACAGTTTTCTTTTTCTCTTCTTTATTCTCAGTTGCTCTTTTCTTTCCCATCTACTTATCTTTTCTTTCTATTTCATATATTTTTCTTTTTTTCCTCTTCCATTTTTTTTTTCCATCTTTTATCTCATTCCATATATTTTCCTCTGTTCGCCTGTTTTTTCCTCTTCTCTCCATCTTTTTTCCCTCTTTTCCTCTCTTCTCTCATACACCTTCCATACAAATTTCAGTCTTGCATCCCGAGTTTCTCTTACTTTTTTTTTCCCTCTTCTCTTCTTCGTTTCTTGTTATATTTTTCTTTTCACCTTATTTCCTTCTTCGTCAATAGTTGCTATGGTTTTTTTTTTTTAACACACACACACACACACACACACACACACACACACACACACACACACACACACACACACACACACACACACACACACACACACACACACACACACACACTCGCCCACCTACACATTCTCCCTTCCTTCCCTCCTTTCCATCCTTCTTCACCTGTCTCACCTCCACATGACATATGCTACTCCTCCCCCCCTTCCCTCCATCCCACCCTCTCCCCATCTCCCCATCTCCCTCCCCCTCTCTTCCCCTCCATATCCTCCTTAGGGCTTTTCTAAGGTCTCTTGGGGAAGGACGAGACGCGTGGCAATGAGCTTAGCTTAGTTTTTTTCCCTCATGAGGAAGACAATGTTGTTGTTTTTGCCTTGGTTAAGTTAGGTTAGGTTAGGTTGGGTTGAGAGGTGTTGTTGTTGTAATGGTTGTTGGTGGTGGTTACACACACACACACACACACACACACACACACACACACACACACACACACACACACACACACACACACACACACACACACACGTACACACACATACGTACACACACACACGTACACGCACACGTTCCCACGCCCCACCCAACAGTGAGTGACCTCGACTAGGTGGCGCCCATCCCATTCAGACAGGCACCCACACCCGCATTCATTCATTCATTCATTCACTGCTCCATCCACTTCCACGTCCACCCATAACTCTCCATCTATCCATCCGTCCGTTCATTCATTCTTTCATTCATTCATACATTGAGCTTCTTTCTTCCCCTTTGTAAAATTTCTCTTCGTAAAATATTCGATTGTTGTAAGTTATGTAGCGACCGTATTACTTTTCTTATATATACGTTTAGTTGTCATTGAAAAACTATATATATGATAAACAGGAAAACGTAAATTGTGGTTAGGCAGAAAAAATGTTATTGATCTTTGTAACGCATTTAAGAGGAAGGAAAGAAAGGGATGAATGGTCGAGAGAGAGAGAGAGAGAGAGAGAGAGAGAGAGAGAGAGAGAGAGAGAGAGAGAGAGAGAGAGAGAGAGAGAGAGAGAGAGAGAGAGAGAGAGAGAGAGAGAGAGAGATGAGAGTTAGCGGTTGAGGGAAGCGAGGGAAGTGTGAGAGACGAAGTGACAGGTCAGTTGAAAGATAATAGAAAGAAGGAAATTATGTGAGAGAAAATTAGTCAATAGATAACAAGGAAATGGAATAGGAAGGAAGAGAGAGAGAGAGAGAGAGAGAGAGAGAGAGAGAGAGAGAGAGAGAGAGA
>JAXIVD010003609.1:30000-32500 GCA_036785275.1 Cancer borealis
ATCAAAGGACCAAAATATGTTTTTATTTGTGTCTCATCGATCTTGTCAAATAGTACCTGAGAGCGTCCATCCCACAGCCTCCCAAGCTCGAGTCGACTACCTTGAATATTATCTCACCCTTTTGGTCCAGGTGGGAAAACAGAACAGTGGCCGGGGGGTGACCACGTCGCTGTGTTCATCCTCTGATTGATAGTTAAAAGTACGTGAAATGAAGTTAGGCCCACCGTCTCCCCTTGCGTCACGCCGCGGGTCCGGCCCCCCGCTGGACGGCCGCCGCGCTGCCACCTGGTGAACCCCGCTGCGTTTTTTATGTTACTCGTACACTCACCTCGCCTCTACTTCCACCCAGACGTCCAGGTGTACATTCAGGTCAGCCAGTGTGTGTGTACGCTGTTTGCATGATGAAACAAGCATCGACACAAGTCATATGAAGGTGAATATAAGGAAGGAGTCGTGGTGGCAACATTCCGTCCTCCTCTAAGCCTACTGTTGTTCCGAGGCCGTGAAAAATTGCATGATATCAATAAGGGGATTCATGCCGACTGCTTCAATTTAAAGCTGACTAGGCACTAAGCAGCCAGCCAGTTTAAATGTCTCAAAAACTGATAGTGTAAAAGACTTAGGCCCCCCACGTGAGGGTCGCTGCACACACAAAGAAGAAATGAAAAAGTGGAAAGGGGCGCAGATCCCCTCAAAGCTTCTCTTCAGCTCCGTCGGTCAAGGTTGGCTTTTTGCATCACTTGTCTCTGCATTATGAAGCTGAGGCTGGGGAGTCTGTCTGATGGAGAGGCAAGTGTGTGTGTGTGTGTGTGTGTGTGTGTGTGTAGTGTGTGTAGTGTGTGTGTGTGTGTGTGTGTGTGTGTGTGTGTGTGTGTGTGTGTGTGTGTGTGTGTGTGTAGTGTGTGTGTGTGTGTGTGTGTGTGTGTGTGTGTGTGTGTGTGTGTGTGTGTGTGTGTGTGTGTGTGTGTGTGTGTGTGTGTGCGTGCGTGCGTGCGTGCGTGCGTGCCGAGTGAGACTTAACTATTTGACAGAGAGAAAGAGAGAGAAAAAAAGAAAGAGAGAGAGAGAGAGAGAGAGAGAGAGAGAGAGAGAGAGAGAGAGAGAGAGAGAGAGAGAGAGAGAGAGAGAGAGAGAGAGAGAGAGAGAGAGAGGGAGAGAGAGAGAGATTCTTGCAAGCGTGCACGCTTAAAGTCGCATTAGTCTGTCCTACATAGATGTGTGTGTGTGTGTGTGTGTGTGTGTGTGTGTGTGTGTGTGTGTGTGTGTGTGTGTGTGTGTGTTTATGTGCGTGTACGTGTACGTACGTGTGTGTATGTATGTCTGTGTATGTGCGTATGTGTGTATGTCGGTGTTATGTTGGCAGTGTCCACCGCACCGCACCTCACACTCTCTCGCTTTGGCTGGCGTTGACAAGTGTGGGAAAATACCTGCCCGTCCCACCCCTTGTCACCCGCCTCTGTCCGAGTTACCTGCCGCGTGATCCATCCTCCTTCTGTCTGCCGCAATCCATCTACATCCATCTCACTCACTTTCCCGCCACAAAATTAGTGATTACACCTTACTAAAGCGCGAATGAACACCACAACACCTTACTCGTTCCTACAATCAGATGACTTTTCAGGCAGGGAAGGTAAAGTGTAATGTCTTAATTTGTTTTTTCTTGCCCGAGTAGTGTCTAGTGTGAAATGTATCAACTTGAAGCACACTTGTACGCCCCTCGACCAGGCTGTCTAGGGCGTATTAACACACAAGACTTCAGAAACACGTCACTCACCCTCACACACTTACTGGGAAAAACTGGGAAAACTCACAACTCCCTTCATATAACATAAGAAACTCACCCTTCCTGCCTTCTTTGTTTAGCACTGTCCTGCCCCGCTCGAGCCGCAGTTCCCGGGCAGTGACACCCCCCCCCCACCCCCCCGACTACCTGTGTTGGAGGGGAGACTGTTGCGTTATTTGTAAACTTGTGGATTACTGGGACGGAAGGTGGCAGGAGGCGAACCGGTCCACACTGCGTCGCATTGTTCTCTTCCACTACCCTATTATTTTTTTTTTCCCACAATGGATAAGATGGTACAGTACATAACCTAATAGTTACTCTCCTTCTAGAAATGTAAGCGAAAACAGTAACCCGATCTTTCCTTTTCCTTCCTCTGTGCTAAAAGATCCCTTATACTGCCATCCCCTCTTGCAGGAGTCACTAAATTTAGTCTAGAGATGAGTTCACGATTTATTTTTGTATTCGGAAAGGTAACGGAGGGGATAGAAGAGGAGGAGGAGGAGGAGGAGGAGGAGGAGGAGGAGGAGGAGGAGGAGGAGGAGGAGGAGGAGGAGGAGAGGAAGGTGAGAGCCGCGGACACGTATTATGTATCAATAGCCTCTTGTGTCCAGCCGAAGAATGTGGGGCTTTAGTCTTTAAGCGACAAGGGACCCCATTGAGGCAAGGCACCACCACCACCACCACCACCACCACCACCACCACCACCACCACCACCAC
>JAXIVD010003609.1:37500-44185 GCA_036785275.1 Cancer borealis
CACCACCACCACCACCACCACCACCACCACCACCACCACCACCACCACCACCACCACCACCACCACCAAAACTCTCCATTCTCTCCTCGATGGGAGTTCAATATTTACACTGAGTAGCTTCTTTTTATGCCCACCATCCATGAATTTCCTTGAGTCATGTTGGTCTCGTGAGGGATGGCGAGGCAGAGAAGGATGACGATGAGAGAAACGAAGGAAGGTGGGTAGGAGGGGGAGAGAAGGATAGACGGAGGGATGGAAGAATAGAAGAGGAGAAGGGAGGAAGGAGGGAAGGTCACCATGCCGCTCTTCTTCTTCTGTAAACATGAAAAATATTAAATGTAAGGTCGTGAAGGTGTATTAGTTTGAGCTTCATATACCCTTTCGCGGTCGATTACAAGCCATTCACTGCCCCATCAATAGCGGCTGTGGAATGTTTATCTTTACCTCTTTTTTTCTTTTTTTGAGGAGGTAGAGGGGTCCAGAGGGGAGGGGTTAAAGGGAAGGAGGAGGGAGGAGGGAGGGGAAGAGATGGTGTAAAGGGTTGGGTTGCCAGTTACGTCGTTCTCTCATAATTCATGTAGTTAATTGGTTACTTTAGGGAGGAGCGTGTGGGTGGGTGGAGTGCTTTACCTGGTGCGTAGGTTAGTGAGTGAGAGTATGAGAAAGAAAGAGTGCGTGGGGCAGGGATGTTAAGGAAGAGATAGAAAAGAAGTATGTGTGTGTGTATGTATGTGTGTATGTATGTGTGTGCGTGGTAACTGAGTATCCTAAGGAGGAGGATGGGTGAGGGGAGGGGAGTCGTGGTATGATTTATGGCGTGTTGACATGTTTGTACTTCACTCTGATATTGTTAGTGGCTTACTGCCGCCCCATTGTGTCCTCCTTCCTCCCCCGGGGCTGCTTCTGACGAGGAAAGACGTGCCCGGCCGCCTCTGTGCTGCTGCCGCTGTACACTTTCCCTCTTCCTCTCTCCCTCTCTCTCTCTCTCTCCCTTCCTCTCCCTCTTTCCCTATCGTTCCAGAATGCAGGAAAGGGTAGAGGATAGAGTGAAGGTCTGAGTATTGGTGGTAGAGGCGTCAGTGATGGTGTTTATGGTGGTGAATGTGACGTTGATGGTGAATTGGGGGTTTGATAATGGTGGTGGTGGGTTGTGGTTGTTCCTGGTTACTGAATTAACTGAACTGGAGTAATTTACATTACTACTATTTCTACTACTTCTACTACTACTACTACTACTACTACTACTACTACTACTACTACTACTACTACTACTACTACTACTACTGTTCCGTTCCCATCGCTGCTGTCGTCGCAAGCTACCTGCATCCCATCTCTTGGCCTTGCATGCAGTCTCCTTCAAACGCCCTCAATCAGTCCTCCGCGCGCCATCCACCCCCATGCTTACAGACAACCAATGATGACTCTTCCCTGTAGCAGATAAGATCATTTGGTCATAATCTGTGGATCTAGACGTGAGTTTTATTGATCCACCTGCCACTCAACGCAAACCGCTCATCCATCACTCTGCACTACCACTATCATCATATTGTAGTAAAGATTTCACCCCCAGGCCATACATTTGGAAGGTGAACGGATAAACTAGTAAACTTAGCCTTAGGTGTGCGTGGTAGTAACAGCTTTTGATGGCTTGTATGTATACTGTATTGGTTAACATTTAATATCCCTCACCAGTTGTAGTTTATCAGTTGGGGCTAATAAAAAATGGTTAACAATGAATATACCTGTACAAGCAATCAGCCACAGCCTTTATTCCGTCCCCCCACGTAACAAGGTGCGCAAGCAGTGAACCCGAGCTGTTCGAAGCAATCAGTGAAGCCCCGGTCTCCTTTGTGCTTCACGTCAAATAAAATCACCGGTCAGTAGAAGAAAAAAAAAAAAGTCATATGAAAAACTAAACTCGTGCACCTTCAGAAAACAGACACAGAAAAAATTATATACCTCACCCCTGCCTCCCTTCCTCCCTCCCTCCCTCCTTCCCTCCCTCCTGCCTCATTGAAGAAAAAAAATATGGGGGGATCGGCGGCAGGTAAGTACAGGTAGCTAAACCCTTCCATTCTTCCGGGTGAGTTTTGTTACGTATCGTTTCTGAATCAACACTTTTTTTCCCCTCCTTCCTTCCCTCCCTCCCTTTCCTTATCATTCCCTCTCCCCTCTGCCTCCTCCTCCTCCTCCTCCTCCTCCTATACCTCTGAGTCTTTCCGTAATTCCCTCTTCTTTTCTACCCATTATTACTCCCTATTCTACTGACGTTCCTTTCCCCCCGCACGCTACATTCCGCCCATTACCGTAGCCCCGCCCCTCCCCCGGGTTCATGGGTGTCCTGGTGAAGATTCCCAAGCCAAGGTAACAACCCTTTACAGTGACGCTAACAATCCGTCCCTTTGTCCACGCCTTTTGTCGTTCGCGGAGTTTTGGGGTAAAGTTATCGACCAAAATTTGCGGTTTTCTGGAGTTGCCTCGCCTTGTGTCCTGTGGGTGAAGGAGGGAGTGTGGATGCCTCCTTCCCTATGGTGTATATAGCCGTGACTAGTCCTTCTGTGTGTCTCCATCAGGTTAGGTATCCGTGAGGGTCGTCCAGTCACCACCCACACACACACACACCTCGGCACTGCGTCAAAAAGGGATTCGGTGTAATTAAAAGGAAGAGGATGTAGTGTTATCCTTGTTTTTTATTATTATTCATGAAGGTAGATTTTGTCATTGAGTGCTGGTGATTTTTTTCTTATTACACTCTGTCTTTTCTATTAGTTTTTTTTTCTCTTTCTCTCGCATCAGGATATCTACAACCAAACTAGTGGTAGTAAGTGCATACCTACTCTTGTTTACACACACACACACACACACACACACACACACACACACACACACACACACACACACACACACACACACACACACACACACACACACACACACACACACACACACACACACACACACACACACACACACACACTCTCTCTCTCTCTCTCTCTCTCTTGTAAGACGTATAAATGACTGTGCACATTCATTTCATTTAAGTATAACATGATAATTGTACTTAGTAAAAACATCGTCCTCTTTTTTCTATCTTCCCTGATAAGTGTTTGATAGGATATAAATGTGACTCGATCGTTAAGGCCACTCGCTCACATTTTCCAGAACTGATAATGTCTCTTCCTGGACGACTGTTGACGAAAGTTGAGGAAGCATAGAATAAGGAGTTTGTCACACATGCACTGGCCGCTCCCACACACACATGCACACACACAGTTTACGAAACATACAAGCATAAACTAGTAAGTAGTAGAAAGTAATAGTCGTAGTCGTAGTAGTAGTAGTAGTAGTAGTAGTAGTAGTAGTAGTAGTAGTAGTAGTAGTAGTGCAAGAAACAGGAGAACGGCAACTAGAAGGAAAAGAAAACAATAATTTTAGCTTTTATTTACACAATATTTATTCTTCTCTTTTTCTCTTTTAGCACACACACACACACACACACACACACACACACACACACACACACACACACACACACACACACACACACACACACACACACACACACACACACACACACACACACACTGCGTTTCCTCGTCTCACAAATTGTTGTTAAATTGAAATCCAAACACCGACTCTGGGTTCTTGTCCCTCAGAAAAACATGCTCTTTGCTCTTCCCTTTGTGCCTCCGAGAAAGGGAAGGAAGACCGCACCAAAGGACTAGGGAAGGCGACACTCTGGAAGCTGGAGGAGAAGGAGGAAAAGTGGAGAGGAGAGGCCGCCGCTGCCCGCCTCTGGGAACCCACCCCTTCAGCACCTCGTTGGGAAACAAAAGGAAAAAAAATGTTTGGAAAATAATTGATAAGGAAGTGTATTTAGGGAAAAGGATTGTGTTGGAAGGGTATTTTGTGCGTATTTTTGGTGGGTGAAAGGAAGGAGGGAGAGAGAGAAAGAGAGAGAGAAAGAGAGAGAGAAGAGAGAGAGAGAGAGAGAGAGAGAGAGAGAGAGAGAGAGAGAGAGAGAGAGAGAGAGAGAGAGAGAGAGAGAGAGAGAGAGGGAGAGAGAGAGAGAGAGAGAGGGAGAGAGAGAGAGAGAGAGAGAGAGAGAGAGAGGAGAGAGAGAGAGAGAGAGAGAGAGAGAGAGAGAGAGAGAGAGAGAGAGAGAGAGAGAGAGAGAGAGAGAGAGAGAGAGAGAGAGAGAGAGAGAGAGAGAGAGAGAGAGAGAGAGAGAATTGAGATATCCATCTGTGTTTGCATACTCGCGGACACACACAAACACACCGTCTCTCTCTCTCTCTATCTCTATCTCTATCTCTATCTCTATATCTATCTCTATCTCTATCTCTATCTATCTATCTATCTATCTATCTATTTGTATATATATATATATATATATATATATATATATATATATATATATATATATATATATATATGTATATATATATATATATATATATATATATATATATATATATATATATATATATATATATATTTATACATATATAATAATTGGAACAAACAAAAAAAGGAACAAAACAGTAATAACACCTACAACTATAATAGTACGCACCTGCACATACGCCAACTGTTATTATCATCAGAAATATAGATGTGTTGTACTTGCAGCGCGGGTCAGGAGTACCTTTGATGTCAGGAGTATTGTACGTACCTTTGATGTCTGTGTTCTGCTTGATTTATGACCGAGAACAGGTATGTCGTAGCAACGTGAGGGTTGTTGAGGGAGGCTGTTGATCCCTATAACTTGTACTTTTGCGTGTATAAGTGTGTGTGTGTGTGTGTCTGTGTGTGTGTGTGTGTGTGTGTGTGTGTGTGTGTGTGTGTGTGTGTGTGTGTGTGTGTGTGTGTGTGTGTGTGATGAGTGGAGAGGTAAAATGAGAAAAAGAGAAGGGGAAAAAAAAGCGATCTTAAAACGAAGGAGGAAACTTACAACAAATAAAAATAAAAATAAATGTATATTTTTTCTGGAGAATGACAGGTAAAGAAAAACGCACATAAGAAAACGATAAAAATGAAAAAAAAAAAAACTGAAACGGAAATATCACGTAAACACGCACACGCACACACACACACACACACACACACACACACACACACACACACACACACACACACACACACACACACACACACACACACACACTTGCCGGTTACAGGGTCCAGCAGAGGGTGTCAGGTGGCAGGGGGGTCGGTATGCTGACGGTTGTGGGGCTCACCTCTAGCTGGAGGGAAGGGAGAGACGGAGGGAGAGAGGGAGGGAGGGAAGGAGGGAGGAAGAGAGGGAGGGAGGGAGGGGAGGGAGGGAGGGAGGGAGGGAGGGAGGGGAGAGAAGAGTGAAATAGAAGTGTGTACAAGGGAACGAGAGGGAGAGGACAGTGGGTAGAATTGAGGAAAAGAGGAAAGTAATGGTAATAGAAGGTGGATTGGGGAAGAGGAGGACTAGGTAGGGGGAAGAAGTGAAATAAAGGGAAATGAAGGGAAAAAGGCGACGTAGAGGTGTTGTAGAGGGAAGGAGATGTGTTAGGGAAGTGGATATGGTGTACACGTGTCCTCCTCCTCCTCCTCCTCCTCCTCCTCCTCCTCCTCCTCCTCCTCCTCCTCCTCCTCTTCCTATACACATACGCAGACCTAGACAAGTGTAATGCAAGAAAGTTTAAATGGAGTCACAGATGGCCAGCCTCTTCCGCCTAGTTAAAGAAACACCCGACACCACCACCACAACCCTCCTCCTCCTCCTCCTCCTCCTTCCTCCTCCTCCTCCTCTCCTTCCTCCTCCTCCTCCTCCTCCTCCAATAGATCACAGGGAAGGGAGAAGGATGCATCTCGTGCCCTTGTGTTCCCCTCCTTCAGTGTGTCATTCGCTCGTCATGGCCGCCACGGATTTATTGAGTTGTATAATGAACACTTCCTGTCGTTTCTCTTCATAAACTCTCGAAGCGGAGCTTTTGAAGAGCATTCGCAATCTGGTTGCATTAGTTATGTTTCTCTCATTTTACTCTCTTTTTTGTTTTTACTCTCTCTCTCTCTCTCTCTCTCTCTCTCTCTCTCTCTCTCTCTCTCTCTCTCTCTCTCTCTCTCTCTCTCTCTCTCTCTCTCTCTCTCTCTCTCTCTCTCTCTCACCGTGGCTGGAAGAAAAGTTAAAATTTGGTATGATTTCATAATGCTTTATTCAGAAATATAAACATTTATAAAGTCATATTTTGTACTGACTCTAGTGAATACTGAAATAGAAGTGTCTTTTTTTCCCCTCGTACAAGCAGGATGAAGGAGCGGGTGTGTCAACGTCCCCTGTTCACTGTTAGGGGGAGGCACTTGTCCCTCAGTCCCCTCTTTGCCAAAATATTCCTCCTGTATTTCTTTTTGTGCGATGACACTGTCAGAACACCTTTCACTTTTTCTCAAGAAAACACACACACACACACACACACACACACACACACACACACACACACACACACACACACACACACATAGTTGTGCTCTCATTTACTCGTCATCTTGCATCACAGCACCATAAACATTAGGAACACGAAGCGTCATGTACTACAGTGATATATACATTTCTTCAAAACATAGAAAACTGTGCTAGTCTTCTCCAAGTGACCGGAAAGATTAAGGGACAGTGGGATATATTGGTAAACACAGAGGAAATTGCATCCCA
>JAXIVD010003610.1:0-7500 GCA_036785275.1 Cancer borealis
CCACCCACTTCTGGTTGAATAATAACTCCTCTCGACTCTAATAACACCTTGCAAAGTAGCCTCCCGTGAGGAAACTCTGTACAGTGCGTTATATGAGTTGTAATTACTTAACACTAAGACGGGATTACTCCTCGTCTGTGTTATCACACAAGAGCCCCAGATGATAGGCTCTCTCTCTCTCTCTCTTTCTCTCTCTCTCTCTCTCTCTCTCTCTCTCTCTCTCTCTCTCTCTCTCTCTCTCTCTCTCTCTCTCTCTCTTTCTCTCTTTCTCTCTCTCTCTCTCTCTCTCTCTCTCTCTCTCTCTCTCTCTCAATGAGGACAACGAAGACAACGCCGACAACGCAGACAATGCCGACAAAGCAGACAACGCCGACAACGCAGAAATTACTTCCCCGAGACTGAAAAGTCTCACAAAACCCTAGGTGGAGTTCACCGCCAGCTAGATGGTAATTATACAACCACACATTCGTCGTTCACTCTCGGCACGGTAACCTGGTCCTCGTATAGACAGGGCCTTACTGTCTAGCTACACAGATTACAACAGAACTAACAGGCCAATCGTATAACCCCTTCCCTTAAATATGAGGAGGTTACACACACGGAATAATGCCAAATTAAGGAGAATGAGACGAGCGAGGATGTGTTCTTGGTGGCTGGCTAGTGGGAACTGACTCTCTCCCTCCTCTCAGCACGCAGCTGCCTAGATTGTCGCAGTGTTACCATATGGTGTTCACCGGGCGGACTCGTCTCTCCCACACCGCGCCCCAAGCATAGCCTAGGTAACACTTTGTTTCACAAAAGCATTGCTCCGCTCATAAGCGACGTAGTGAGATAACAAGCATATGAGAAGAAGCGGAAAAGAACAAAGCACAGGACAAGATACGTTGCAAAACAGAGAAAACAGAAGGAAAGTCAGGAAAATTAGGAGAATGAGAAGAACTGAAATTAAAGTGAAAGCGTAAGTAAGACTCGCTGGCAACTCACTGTACACTCACTCGTCTTCCCTCCTGCCACGCCTGGCCGTCCCACAACTCCCACGCCCCTCCTACCAGCCACATGGGTCCCGCAACACCAAAGGCATAACCCACAGACATGTCATGTAGACACGTCTCCAACACTTCCCGCGTGGTGGGGCCCGCAACACGCCCCCCCTTAAAGGAAATTTTTTTGTAAGTCTTAAGGACTTATAAAATTTTTAAGCGGACTGAGTTATTCACTGGCTCGCGACAAACAATCGGCCACAACATTGTCTACCCCCTTAATGTGGTAGACCTCTAGGTTATACTCCTGCAACAGTAGACTCCACCGAGTGAGTCGCACATTTTTTAATTTAAATTTGTCTAAAAATTGCAAAGGACTATGGTTAGAATAGATGGTGACTAGGGGACCATAGGCCGGGACATAGATTTCGAAGTGCTGCAGAGCCGAAAGAATAGTCAGTAACTCTTGCTCAATAACAGAATACTTCCTTTGGGCTGAAGTAAACTTCTTAGAGAAGTAGCAGATAGGGTGATTCACTTGGTGTTCGTCGGACTGCATGAGAACTGCGCCCACCCCGGCCTGGCTGGCATCGACCGCCAAAGCAAAAGGCCTGGTGAAGTCCGGAGCCCGTAAAACTGGCTGACCGCACAAGAGGTCTTTGACTTGGGAGAAGGCGCTCTCACACGCCTCAATCCACACCCACTTCTTCCCCCTTTGCAAGTGGTCAGTCAAAGGTGCCAGCAAGGTGGAATACCCTGGCACAAATCGGCGGTAGTAGCCTACTACCCCGAGGAACCTCTGCAGAGCGCGGCGACAGGTCGGTGCGGGGAACCGCCTGATCGCCTCCACTTTGGCTTCGGGAGTGATGTAGCCGTGGCCCACCACATACCCCAAGTACTGGACCCGAGCCTTAACAAAGTCACACTTGTCCAGGTTGACCACCAACCCAGCCTCCTGGAGTCGTGCAAACAGTGCCTCCACATTGTCAAGGTGGTCCGACCAACAGGTGTCATAGATGACCACGTCATCGATGTACACGACGCAGTGCTGGAGTCCATCCACCTACTGGTCCATCAAACGTTGGAACGTGGCTGGGGCATTTTTAAGTCCATAGGGCATCACCTGGCACTGATAGACGGCCCCATTAGCCACAAAACTAGCTATCTCTTTAGCACGGTCCGTGAGAGGAACCTGCCAGTAGCCCTTCACCAAGTCCACCTTTGAGATAAACGTGGCCCCGCCAATACGGTCCACTGAATCATCCACCCGGGGCAATGGGTAGGTGTCGGCCTTGGTAAGTGTACTGACCTTACCGTCTGGCTTGGGTTGAAGGATAACAGGCGAACTCCACTGGCTATACGTCCTCTTAATCAGGCCGTGCTCCAACATATACTCCAACTCCTTCTCCACCAACTGCTGCTTCTGGGGGATTCACTCTATATGGAGCCAGCTTAACTGGAGTGGACTCCCCCACATCAATGTCATGTTGGATCAGGCTTGTTCTGCCTGGGACATTGTTAAAGACAGAAGGGTACCTTCCCAACCGCCGAAGCATCTCCTGCTTCTGCACCTCTCCCAGGTGTTGCAACTTTTCTTCAAGGAGCAACGCACTGTTCTGCTCCCAATGCTCCGCGGGGATTACAGGTTCTGAACCCAGTACCTCGGTGGCCTCCTCTGCACGGCAGAAAAATAAAACTAAAGATGCCTCCTTCTTGGCAGAACTAAAACAATCCTCTGGATTCTTTCTACGGAAGTAGGGCTTCAGCATATTTACATGGCAAAGCTGAGCCCTCTTACGCCAATCAGGAGTGGCCACCAGGTAGTCTAAATCCCCAACCTTCTTCTCAACCACATAAGGGCCACAGTAACGGGCCGCAAGCGGCTGTCCTTGTAGAGGAAGCATCACCAACACCTCCTCCCCTGGTGCAAAAGTGCGATACTTGGCCTTCTGGTCATAGTATCCCTTCATCTTCTTCTGGGCAGCTCCGAGATGGTGTTGAGCCACCTCCAGCGCGTTCACCAGTCTTTCCCGAGTCCTTAACAAGCTCTTCAAGAGCGACTCGGGGCGGTCCGAGTGGGGGAGCACACCAGGCTTCCCGTACTAAATCCAACGAACCGCGCACCCGGTGCCCAAACACCAACTGATTGGGGGAAAACCCTAAGGACTCAGTAGGAGCTTCCCTCACAGCAAACAAAACATAGGGCACCGCCTCGTCCCAGTCCTTCTCGTTCCAAGCAGAACGCCCGGAGCATAGTTTTGAGCGTCTGATGGTGCCGCTCTAATGCTCCCTGCGACTGGGGATGATAAGCACTAGATAGAATGTGCTTAATCCCCCACTCGGTCATAGTCTTTGCGAATAACTTTGAGGTGAAGTTGGTCCCTCGATCAGACTGAATCTCGGGAGGTAGACCAAAATGGGTAAAGAAGTTGAGGAGAGCCTTAAGCACAACTCGTGCGTGGGTACTCCTCACCGGTATAGCTTCTGGGTACCGGATCGTTACATCCATAATGGTCAACAAGTACTTATGACCGGCCTTGGAAGTAGGGAGGGGCCCCACCATGTCAACCAGGACCCTGATAAAAGGAGGATCCACAGCGGGAATAGGGTGCAGGGGTGCAACAGGGGGATTTTGGTTGAGTTTGCCCACCATCTCACAGGTGTGACAACTCCTCAGCAACTCCGTAATCTCTCTGGCCATACCAGGCCACCAGAAATTGCCCCGCAGGTGGGCGAGAGTTTTGTGGACACCCAGGTGTCCAGCCATAGGTCCCTCGTGTGCTAACAGCACCAGGGCCTCCCTCAAATCCTGAGGCACTACCACCTGTAGAACATCACTCCCATCACTCTCCCTCGACCGACGGTGTAACACCCCCTTCTGCAACAGAAACTCCTCTGCTCCCCTTATCTCCTTTCCTACCTTAGCAAAACAAGGGGCCAATTCCGGGTCCCCTTTCTGTCCCTTGATGAGCAACGCCGGCTCAATACAGGTAAGGTTGGACGGGACCACAGGATCTGTCGGAAGGGGCGGTACCGACACTTCCCTGGTTCTGTCCCGGGGCCTGAGGCGTGGTGTGGACTCATCCACCCCTTCCTCATCGGCCAACATGGGTGGACCCTCCAGGTGGGCCTCACCCGCCAAACAGTCACCAGACAAGGGAACAGCCTGTTCCCTGTCTCCGGTAGACTCCGCAGGGGTGGGAGTCTCTAACTCCCCAGCAGAATTGGAAGTCTCCCCTCCCTCGGAGGTGACCCCCAACAAACTGTCTGACACACCAGGCTGGGGCCCGGACTGAGTACCGAGACCCACAGCCTCACAACCAGGAAACACCTCCGCGTGGGTGCTTCCTCCGAGGTGCTCCGCAGAGTGAGGAATGCCAACACAAGACTCCTCTGTCCTCAACACTCCTTCCTCACCTTCGGCGACAACCTCTGCCGAGTCAGGTGCTTCTATGGGTGGCTCTGCACTGTGGCAGTCAGCACCCACACCTTGACTCACTGGAGAGCCCGGCTCAGGCTCCTCCAGTTCACAGACACTGCTCTCTTTTGTCGGTGACTCTGCTATGTCGCAGTCAGCCCCTAGAGTAGCAGCCGGTTCCACCCGTCTAGCCCGAGACCGGGTGACAACCCCAACTACTTCCTCCTCACTGCACTCCAACACCGGTGACCCTGCCCCCTTGCAGTCGGCCCCTAGAGCGACATCATCCTCCTCTGTTCCTCACCACTGTTCTCCTCTTCCGGTAGCCCCGCTCTATCGCAGTCGGCTCCAGGAGCAACAGCCTGCGTCACCCGCTCGGTCTGCGACCGGGTGACAACAGCAACAGGGTCGGGCACAATATGCCCCGACACCTCAGAAGCCTCACCTCCCGTAGGGGTGGGCACCCAAACTCTCCCTCCTGCTAGGTCATTCCCTAGCAGGAAATCAACACCTGCCACAGGCAGTTGTTCCGCCACTGCCACTTGAGCCGAAGTGGTGATCAGTGGACACGACAGCTTCACCTCAGCCGTCACAAACTTCTTGACAGCGTTGAGGCCCCTACACAACACTGCTTGAGAAGAAGTCACCTTACCCCCGGTGACATTGCGGCACACGGACTGTTGTGCGCCAGTGTCTCGCAAGACAGTGACAGGATACTCGCTCCCGTCAATTTCGACAGTGCCCCCACACAGAAATGGGCGACACCAGTCCAGCTCCGAGTCAGCTGGAGTTACAGAAGCAACAACAGGGGGGGGGAACAAGTGAAGACTCCTGAACCCCCTCCTCACAATCCAACACAGGCCTATCAAGAGCATTCTTTCCTTCATGAACCTTAGGAGCGAGCAACTTCTCCTCACGACCTTGGTCAGGCCACACCAACAAAGCAACTGGTTTCTGGGGTGTCTTGGAGGGGCCCGCTGTCACAAGTTTAGGGCATTGAGATCGGAAATGTCCCTTGGCATGGCAGTTATAACACGTGGGCTGGTTGTCATACTTAGGGGTACTAAAGGTTATTTTTCCTCCTGACCCTCCTTATGGCCCTGAAGGGGCAGCAGAGGATTGAGACTTACCGAACCCGCTCTTATTGCCAAAGCCGTGACTGCGGGGAGGGGAACGTGGAGCACCAGAACCAGCACTACCACCGCCCCCTGGCCCTCGTGGTCCTCCCTCCTTGAATCCACCTCCAGCACGAGGTTCCGAGCGATAGGATAACACATGGTCGTCAGCCCAGGTGGCAGCCTCCTTCAGCGTCTTAAAACGCTTCTCCCTGAGGAGAGGCACCAGTTCCTTATCAGCAGCATTAATGAACTGCTCCATGACCATCAATTCCTCCAGGTCGCGGAGAGTATCCACTCCCTCACTCATGATCCATCTCTTAAATGCCTGCTCTAAACGGCGGGCACACTCGAGAAAAGAATCTCTGGGTCTCTTCTTCCCACCTCTGAATCTTAGGCGTTAAGCTTCAGGCCGTAGCTCGTACGCCCTCAAAATTTCAGCCTTAAAATCCTCATAGCTTTCTAAATCCTCTACCGACATATTGTCGTAGGCATCCAATGCCCTGCCTTTTAGCTTATTAGCCACGAGGCCAACCCATCTTCCTTCTGGCCAATCAAACTCAGCCGCCTTTTTTTCAAATCTCCTGAACCATTCTGCAACCTTCTGCTCGTCAAAGTCAGGAATGAGCTGCAGACTCCTTACCATCTGGTGCTCAACTGAGTTCTCTCCTTCTCCTCCCTTATGAGTTGAGTTGGCCCCAAGTCTGGATCTTTCCCACTCAAATTCTCTGTGCTTCTCCACTTCCAACCTTCTGACTTCCAGGTCTAACCTTCTCGCTTCTCTCCTCTCTTCTGATTCTAATTCCAATCTTCTAGCCTCTCTTCTCTCTTCAGCTTCTAATTCCAACCTCTTCATTTCTAGTTGGAATCTTAATTCCTCCGCCATTCCGACTGACGGGAGACAGTCAGCAACACTGGCAGCTGGGCTCACTCTCCTTCAACCCATTACGTTCTCACAAGAACCAACACGACCCGTTATATGCTACAGGGGCTGTTCAAGCACTTCCTGAGCAAAGTTTAATCGTCCTGCAGTACTATGCTCACTAACAGGACTAACAGGCCTTTCTTCACTTAGGCATGGCTGTTCACTAACAGCACGTATAGGACTGGCTCGGTCCGAGCCATCCTCAAGGGGAGTAATTACATTACGTTGGTCTTACATTGTCACAGTGTGTGTGGGCTCACACTAACAACACACTAACACTGTTTTCCTACTCACTGTAATTCTTTAGAATCCTGGCGAGGTCGCCAATTTTGTTACGGTTACACCGTAAGGACACGGTTCTTATGCCCTAGTGCCGGGTGTCCACTTATGAACAACCCAGTCACAACCACGTTACGGGCGTGTACGAACTGTAGTGCTGATGTTTATACGGCCTTTTAACCCACCAAAGGACAAGGAAAGTCGACTATCCCGTAGGACTAGTCACTCCTAGGGCCACACGCCGGTGGCTGGACAATAGGCTATAAACAAGATGTGCCTGGTTAAAGAACCTGTGCACTCTTAGCCCCCAAACACAGCACCTACAGCCACCCCGTTAACGTTAAGAGGTCGCCAGTTCTTTTAACCCTCCAAAGAACAAGGAATCTCCCAGCAGTAACCATCTTCTACTCCTTACATTCCAAAGAGACTTACAGCGAGCACGAGATTACAGTGCCTAGACAAGGAGCTATCGCTCCAACCAGAATACCGTCCACAAGGTGTCTTTCCACCCACTTTTGGTTGAATAATAACTCCTCTCGACTCTAATAACACCCTACAATGTAGCCTCCCGCGAGAAAACTCTGTACAGTGCGTTATATGAGTCGTAATTACTTAACACTAAAACGGGATTACTCCTCGTCTGTGTTATCACACAAGAGGCCCCAGATTATAGGCTCTCTCTCTCTCTCACAATGAGGACAACGAAGACAACGCCGACAACGCAGACAATGCCGACAAAGCAGACAACGCCGACCACGCAGAAATTACTTCCCCGAGACTGAA
>JAXIVD010003610.1:32500-44179 GCA_036785275.1 Cancer borealis
CACACACACTCACACAGCACACACACAACTTCACACACGACACACACACACACACACACACACACACACACTACGACACACACACACACACACACACCACACACTCACCACACACAGCACAGCACACACACACACACACACAGCACCACAAACACACACACACAGCACACACACTCGACACACACACAGCTCACACACACGCACTCGACTACACACACTAGCCAGCCCACACCACACACACACACACACACACACGACACAGCGACACACACACAACACACACCGACAGCACAGAACACACACACACAAACACACCACACACACACACACACTTCCACCCACACACACACAGCCACACCACTACACACACACACTAGCACTCACACACACACACACAGCACACCACACACACACACACACACACACCCACACACACAGCACACACACTCGAGCACACACACACACACACTACAGCACACACACACACTCACACACACACACACACAGACACCACACGACACACACACACTTACTACACACACACTACACGACAACCACATCACACGACACACAGCACACACCACAACACACAAGCACTCACACACACACGTCACACACACACACGACACACACACTACGACTACTACACACACACACACTAACACCCACACACACACACACACACACTTCACACTCACACACACACTCACACATAACACACACACACACACACACACACGCACACGACACCGACACACACACACACACACACACACACAACACACGACTCACACTAGCATACACACACACACAGCTCACATCACACACACACACACACACACACACACAGCAGCACACTACCACACACGTACACACTACACTCACACACTCCACACACACTGACACACACTCACACACACACACACACACACACGCACACACACACACAGCACACACACACCACACTCACTCACGACAGCACACTCAAACACACACACAATCACACACACACACACGACACACACAGCACACACACACACACTACACACCCACACACTGCACACACACACAGCACACACAGCACACACACACTACACACACACACTCTCACACACACAGCACACAGCACGACACACACAACACACACACACACACACTACAAACAGCACACACACTCACACACACACAGCACACACACACACAACACACCACACACACACACACAACACACCACACCACACACACACACACCACACACAACACACCCACCACACACACACCACCACACGACACACACACACACACACACGACACACACAGCACAAAGACACACACACAGCACAGCACACAGCACCACACACACCTCACACACACACACTCACACACACACACAGCACACACACACACCTCACACACCACACCACCACCCCAGCCACACACACACCACACACACACACACACACTCAACACACACACCACACTCACACACACACAACACACCATACACGACTCACACACACACACACCCACACACACACACACACGCCAGCACACAACACAGCACACACACACACACACACACACACACACACACTACCCACACACACACACGACACTACACGACACACACTCACACACACTCCACACACACACACACACACACACACACACACACACACTCCACACACACACTCACACACACACACACACACACACACACACACTCACACACAGACTCACACCCACACACACACACACACACACTCACCACACAGCACACAACACAGCACATCACACAGCACACACATATATATGTTATATACACACAGCACACACAGCATCACACTGCACACACACACACACACTCACACACACACACTCACACACACACACACTCACACACCCAACACACACACACACACAACACACACATACACACACACACCGACACACACACACACACACACACACAACACCACACCACACACCCACACACACACACACACACCGACACACACACAACACACACACACACACTCACACACACAGCACACACAGCACACACAGCACCTCACACACACACACACACTTCTATACACTGCACACACTCACACACATCACCAAACACAGCTCCACACACACACTCACACACCACACACAGCCACACACACACACACACACGACACAGCACACACCACACACAGCACACACACACACACACACCTCACACACACACTCACACACTCACACACACACACACACAGCCGGACACACCACACACACACACCCACACACCAGCTCACACACACACGACCACACACACACAGCTCACACACACACACACACACACGATACACAAACTACACAGCACAGCCCACACACACCCACACTCACACACACACACACACACACCGAGCACACACAACACACACACACTCACACACTACACACACACACAACCCACACACTAGCCCGAGCTCAACATACCAGCACACTACACACTACTCACACACACACAGCACACACACAGCAGCACTACACATACAGCACACACACACAGCAACACAGCACACACACTCACAACACACACACACACTCACACACGACACTCACACACACACAGCACACACACACTCACGACACGACAGCACAGCGGACACGCACACACACGACACAGAAAAGAGACCCAACCACCCACCCACACACACAACTCACACACACACGATCACACCACACACACCACACAGCTCGACACGACACACACACCACACACACCACACACAAACACAAACAAACACACACCAGACCCAGCCACCACACAGCCACACACACACACCCACACACACACACACGACACACAGTCACACACGACACATACCCACACATCACCCACACACACCACACAGCACACACACCCACAGCTACACACACACACACGACACCACACAGCACACACACTACACAAGCACAGTCACACTCACGACACACACACACACAGCACACACACACACACGACATCTCACACAGCACACACACACTCAACCCACTACGACCCACACACACACACATCACTACACACACTCACACCACACACAACTACACACACACCCACACACACAGACCCACACACACTCATCCATACACAACACACTCACTAACACGACACACACACACCACACACACTCGACACACAGCACACACGACACACGACAGCACACACATACAGCATCACAGTACTACACAGCATACTCCACACTACACCCACACAGCCACACACACACACACACAGCACACACACACACACACACTTACACATAGTACACCACACACACACACCACTACACACACACACACGACTACACACACACTACACACACCCCCACCTAGCACACACCCACACACACAGTCAGCACACACTCCACACACACCACTCCACCCCACTAGCACACGCGACACACACACACACACACCCACACACTCAACAGCACACCACACTGCACAGCACACACACACGACTACACACACAGCACTACACACGACCGACACACACAGCACAGCACAACTCAGCACACACTCACACACACACACACACACTCACTCACTCACACACACAGCAGCACACGACTCAACACACGACCACACACACATCACAGCACACATCACCGCAGCACACCACACACACTCACACGCACACACACACACACACACACACACTACACACCACAAGCACACACACAGCACACACACGACACACGTAACACACACAGCACAGCACCACACACTCACACTACCACAGCACACCACACACACACAACCACAACACACACACAACGACAAACACTCAGCACGACACACACACACACACAGCACAGCACACACACACACAACACACACACACACACACACCACACAGACACACACGTCACACGACACCACACTCTACACACACGACGCAACACCAGCACCGACACACACACACACACACACACACACACACACCCCACACACACACGACACACGACACACACATACACCACACAGCACACACACACAGCTATTCACAAACACACCAAGACTGACACACCACACACACAGCACAAACACACACACACACACACACACACAGCGGAGGCGAGCTAGCTCACAGCATACACACACACACACACACACCACACACACGACAGCACACACACACACGACACACACTACACACACACACTACACAGCACACACACACACACACACACACACACACACTCACTCGACAAAGACACGCACCACCACAGCTTCACACACACACTACCACTACAGCACACACACACACGACACTACGACACACACACAGACACACACACAGCTCACACACAGCACACACACCACACTCACACACACACTCACACCACACCACACACACATACACACACACACACCACACACACACTAACTCACACCCACAAGCAACACACACAGCACACACACACACACAGCAACGTCACACACAACACACACACTACACACGACACTTACACACTCACACAAACTCACACAGCACGACGAGCACACACACGACATCACACACACACACACACACACACAGCACCACACACACTACAGCACTACACACACACGACACACACACACACACACACAGACCAGCACACACACACACACACAGCACACACACACTTCACACACAACACACACACACACACACACACACACACACAGCACTCACACTCACACACAGCACAATACACACACACACACATACACACACACACACACACAGCACACTCACGACTCACACACACACACACCCACACTCAGCACACACACACACACACACACAAACACACACACACACACACACACACAAGCTACTCACAGCCACACACAGCACACACACACAGCAGAGCTCACACTACACACCTACACACACGACACACACAACACACACACACACCACACACACGACACACACACACACATACACCACACACACACAAACACACTACACACACACACAACACACACACACACACACAGCTCACACACACACACACAAACACACACACACACCACACAGCAACACACACACACCTCCCACACACACACACACACACACACACAGCACACACACACACACACCACGACACCACACACACACACACACACACTACACACTAGCTACGACACGACACACACACAGCACACCCACACACACACTCACACACGACTACACACACCACACACTCAGCACGACACACACACACACACACACACACTCACACAGCACACACATATCGACGACACTACACACAGCACCCACACACACACACAGCTACACACAGCACACACACACACCCACACTCACACCACTCACACACACACACACACACACTCACACAGAGCACTCACACACACACTACACACGAGCACACACTCACACTCACACACACACACACTCACACACACACACACACACACTCACACACACACACACCACACACACACACACACACACACACCACGACAGCAGCACACAATCACACAGCACACAGACACAGCACACACACACACACACACGATACACACACACACACACACACCACACACACACACACACGACTCACACACACACAACACACACACACTACACAGCACACACACACACACACTACACACACACGCTCACACACACACACACACACACACAACACAAGCCCCACACACACGACACACACACACCACACACAGCACACACACACACCCACACCACACACACACACACTCACTAACAGTACACACACACACACACACACAAACGCACACATCAACCCACACTCACCGACACATCACACTCACACACACTCACACCACACACTCACACACAACACCACACACACACTCGACACACACTAGCACAACAGCACACACACGACACACACACTCACACCACACACTCGAGCACACACACAAACACACACTCACACACACACACGACACACATTACAACCACACACACCGACACACACACACACACACGCACACACAGCACGACACACTACACACACACACACAGCACACACACACACACACACACTCAACACACCACACACACACACACACACACACACACTCACACACACACACGTACACACACTCACAGCCACACACCACACTACCACACACACACCACTACACACCACACACAGCACACACACCACACACACACAAACCACACAGCACCACACACACACACACCCACACACACACACCACACATCACCCACACACGCACACGACAGCACGACACTACACACACTCACAACACGACACACACAGCACACACATACACACAACACACACACATACCACGCACACACACCACTCACGACACACACACACACACATCACACCACACACACACACACAACACACTACACACACACACCACACACAACACACACACGACACACACACACACTCACTCACGACAGCACACACACCGAACACAGCAGGACACACAGCAACACACCACACACACCACACACACTACACACACAGCACACACACTCAAACACACACAAGCACAACACACACACACCCCACACACACAGCATCTACACACACACGACACACACACACGACACACAC
Organism: Cancer borealis; assembly: GCA_036785275.1. Taxonomy (NCBI): domain Eukaryota; kingdom Metazoa; phylum Arthropoda; class Malacostraca; order Decapoda; family Cancridae; genus Cancer; species Cancer borealis. The sequence continues at coordinate 39,157 of JAXIVD010003610.1, forward strand.
ACACACCCACCACACCCACTACACACACACACAGCCCCACACACACACACACACACACAAACACACACACACACTCACACACACACACACACACTCACACACACTACACACACACACACACACAACACACACACACACACACACACACACACACACACACACACTCACACACACACACACACACTACCCACACCCCCCATCCCAAACACACCCACACACACACACATCACACACACACACACACACACACACCCACAGCACCCACCCAGCAGCAACACACAACACACAACCACAACACACACACACTACACAACCTAGCACACACTACACACACCAACACACACTAGCAACCCCCACCCCACCCCCCCACCCCCCCCCCCCCCCACCCCCCCCCCCACCACCCCCCCCCCCACACCCCACCCACATAAGACACTCTATCACACACACCTCCCACCTCTCACAACACAGCAGCACACACACTAGTCACAACAGCACAGCACCACACACAAAACACTCTCTAAGCTCACACACAGCACATACTACACATACCGTACACAGCTACTAATCACACACTCCACGACCCTCACACACACACACACACACACACCTCACACAGCACACTCACACACACACACACCACACACTTCACACTCACACACTCACACTCACTCCACACACACACCACCACCCACACTCACACACACGAGCTCGACTACACCAACACACACACACCTCCACTCACACTCACGACCACACACATCGAGCACACACACGCACACACACAACTACACTACACACACATCACACACACACACGCACACACACCACACACCACACACACACAGAACACCACACACTACACACACACTCACAAACACACATCACCACACACACACACCACAGCACACTCAGCACCACACGGAACACTCACACACTCACACGACACATCTCAACACGACCCACACACACACACACACTCACACACACACACACACACACACGCCACACAGCGACCCACACCCCGACACACACACACACACACACACACACACACAAGCACACACACACACACCCACACACACCCACACACACACTCACACACACCACACACACACCACACTCACACACACGACACGAGCACACCACACCACACACACACCAGGCTAACACACACACCACTCACACACACACAGCACACACGACAACACACACACTACAGCACGACACACCCACACCACACACACACACACACTCACACTCACGACACACACACGTACACTACAACTCACACTCACACACACAAACACCCCCACACACACTCACACACACACACACACTCAACGACACACACACACACTACAAACACTACACACAACACACCACACGACACACCCAGCACACACACAGCACACACACACACACACAGCTCACACACACACACTCACACACAGCACACACACCACACACACACACACACACACACACACCAGTCACACACACACACACTCACACACACACACACCACACACACACACACTCACAGCATACAGCAACACACAACACACACACAGCCACACACACACAGCCACACACACACACACTTCACACACACACACACACACACACACACACATCACACACCAAACTACACACAGGCACACACACACACACACACACTACCACCACACACAGCACACACGACACACACACACACACACGACACACACACACACACACACACACTACACACACACCACGACACACACACACAGCACACACACAGCACACACACACTACACACACACCACACCACACACACACACACACACACACACTCCACACACACACGCCACACACACACACACGAAGCAACCGACACACACACACACGCACTCTCACACTCCACACACCCTCACCCCTCACACACCACTCACACTCACACACACAGCACATCACACACACACACACAGCGCCACACACACACACACACACCACTCACACTACTACACACTCACACACAACACGCACACACACGACAGCACACACACACACAGCACCACACACGACACACACACACACACGACACACACACACTACGAGCACCACACACACACTCACACACACCACTACACACACTACACACTACACACACACACTTCACTCACACACTCAGCTCTACCCACACGACACACTACTCTACACACACAGCACGACACACCACACACACACACACACACACACACACACACAGCACACCACACTCACTACACACACTCACACACACACGACACACACACACACACACACACTCACCACACACACACACCCACAGCACACACAGCACACAGCACACTCAGCACACACAGCACCACACACACACCAAACGAACCCACACACACAGCAGCACACACACACACACAGCCACACACACACAGCAGCTCCCACACACACACACACACACACACACACACACACACACACACAACATCACAACAGGCACACCACTCACACGACACACACACTCAGCACACACACAAAACTCACACACCGCACACACAGCACATCACACACACCCACACAACACACAGCACACACACACACAGCACACACACAGCACTCACACACACACACACACACCACTCACCACACACCACACTCACACACCACACACACCACACACACCACACACACACACACACCACACACACATCACCCACACACCACACACACACACACAGCACCACACACACACACACACATCACAGCCACGACACACACACACACACACCCACACACACACACACACACTCACACACACACACACACACACTGACACTACCACAGCAGCTCCACACACACACACACACACACACATCACACACACAGCCACACACACCACAGCACACCAGCGACACACACACACACAGCACACACACACACACACACACACACACACACTCACACACATCAACCACACACAGTACACACACACACACTCATCTCACACACACACTCACACACTACACACACACACACACAGCCACACTACCCAACAGCTCACACACACACCACACACACACACACACACACACTACACGACACAGCACACACACGACCACACACACATCACACTCACACCCACACACACAGCACACAGCAAACACACACTCACATCCACCACACACACACACACACACTACACACACACAGCACACACACTCACACACACAGCACACACACACACACACACACACAGCTCACACAGCACACACCACCCGCACACACACATCACACCACACACACACACACTAGCACACTCACACTCCTACACACACACAGCTACACCACACACCCACACACAGCACACACATCACACCACACACACACTCTCACACACACTACACACACTCACACAGCACACAGCACACACACTCACACACACTACACACACACAGACACTCCACACGCACCAACACACACACTACACACACACACGACACACACAAACACACGAGCACACACACACAGCAACTACACAGCACTCACACCACACTCACACACACACACACACGACACCCACACACCCAAACTCAGCACACACCGACACACACGACACACACACACACACACACACTCACACCACACACCACACACACACACTAGCACACGACACTCACAGCTCACACACACCACGACTCACACACTCAGCGACAGCACACACACACGACCACACACACACTCACACACACTCACACAGCAAGACACTCACACACAGCACCACACACACACACAGCACACACACACACAACCCCACACACACACACACATCACACACTAACACATCACACACACACTACACAGCAACCACCACACACCACAGCACACCCACACTACACACACACACACTCACACCACACACACACACACACGACACAGCACACAGCACAACAGCACACACACTCACACACACTCACACACACGACACAGCACCACACACACAACACACACTACTCACACACACACACTCACACACACACCACACACACACACTCACACCACACACACACTCACACACACACACACACACACACACACAAACACACACACCCCACACACACAGCACACACACACGACACACACGTACACACACACTCACACACCCCGTCACCACACACACACACACTCACACACACACTCACACACACACGACCCACACACACACACACACGACACCACACACACACACACGTCACACACACACACCCACACACACACACACACTACACACACACACACACACTCCACACACCCACAGCACACACACACACTCACACAGCACAGCACCACACACACACACACTCACACACACAAACACACACACACCACTCACACACACACACACCCCACTCACACACTACAGCACAGCACTCACCACACACACACATCAGCACACACACACTCCACACACACACACACACACACGACAAGTCACGACCCACACTCACCACACAACACCACACACACACAACACCCACACACATCACACACACACACAGCACACACTACACACACCACACATCACTCACACCCACACCTTCACGGACACCCACACAGCCACACACACCACACATCCCACTCACACACGACACACACACACACACACACACAGCAAACACACACACACGACACACACACACACCACACAGCACCACACACCACACACCGACACACACTCACACAGCAGAACACAGCACACACACTCTACACTAACACACACACGACACTCACAGCACACACACACACACCACACTCTAGCACACACACACACACAGCACACACACATCACACTCCACGACACAGCAACACGACACACGACACACACACACACACTCAAAGCACACACCACACGACACAGCCAACACACACACCACACACCACCTCTCACACTCACACACACTACCACACGACACACACACACACACATCACACGACACACGACGACACACACCTCACACACACACAC
>JAXIVD010003611.1:2500-5000 GCA_036785275.1 Cancer borealis
AAAACAAAGAGAGAAAAATAAAAAAAAATAAACTAATTCAAAACTGACAAAAAAAAAAAAAAAAAAACAGAAATTAAACATTTGACACAATAACCTTAAATCCAGGTATCCTCCCTTCCCTCCCTCACCACCACCATCACCACCACCACCACCACCACCACCACCACCACCACCACCACCACCACCACCACCACCACCACTAACAGACACACATTATTTCTGACACTCGGAAAATAGCAAGTGCCACACAGATGAAGTTTGAGTGCCATATGTGTGACGTGGTGCTGGCAGGGGAGAGGGTGGGAGGAGGAGGAGGAGGAGGAGGAGGAGGAAGAGGAGGAGGAGGAGGCGTGGGTAGGGGGAGTTTTAGTGGTGTGAAGTGTGGCAGTGAGGAAGAGGAGAGGAGGAAATAAAGGATAAAATAGATAAAAAAAGAAAGAGTAGACAAGTAAGAGAGAGAGAGAGAGAGAGAGAGAGAGAGAGAGAGAGAGAGAGAGAGAGAGAGAGAGAGAGAGAGAGAGAGAGAGAGAGAGAGAGAGAGAGACACACACACACACACACACACACACACACACACACACACACACTAAGTGAAGCCAGACTTGAGACGAAACAAAAAGCGATTCCATGAAATACTTTGCAATGAAAATATAAGTCGTTTAGGAGAAAGGGGAAAGAGGGGAAAGAGGGAGTGAGGGGAGACGAGGGTGAGTGAAGAAAGAGGAGGAGGTGGAAGGGGAGAAAGAGGGGAATTTGAGGGGAGAAGAGAGGAATTTGAAGAAGGGGAATGGAGGAGGGGAGGCTGTGAGGGGTGTGTCTATATAAACTGTTTGTGATGTTGACATTATCATCTCATTCAGTGACATGCGATCAGCCAGTTGTTGACATGCTGACGTAGGATGACGATGAAAATGTAGGTTGTGACGCCCTCCTCCTCTTCCTCCTCCTCCTCCTCCTCCTCCTCTTCCTCCTCCTCCTCTTCCTCCTCCTCTTCTTCCAATTCATCTTTTTCGTCATCATTATCATTATTATTATTGTTATAAATAATGATAATGATAAATAATAAATGCATTATATTCTTACTACGATGCTGTGGAGAGAATTATGTGTAATGAACTTTTTTTGTCTTTTCATGTATTTTTAAAAGCGTTCAATTATTCTGATTTAGTCGTTTTCATTGTCGTTCATGAAGTCCTTTTTTTTTATTGTTTATAGATTCAAGAGGAAAATAATAGACATACATACCTTTATATTCCCCTTTTATTCCCCTTTTATTCCCCTTTTATTTCCGCTTTTATTCCCCTCAAGCACTAGTTTGTTTGTTTTCTCTCTTGTTTCCTTCCTTACCGTTGCTTTCATTCTCATAGTTCACATCCTTCACAAAACCATTAATTTGAAAAACCTGTTTCAATTATCCTTCATCTCTTTAATCCTTTCCTCCCTTAGTTCCTATTCATCGCTTGTTCTTTGCCTCCTTCTCTTTACTTCCCATTCTTCATCTCCTCTGACCTCTCATAATATATTCAGATTTACACTTTTATTCTATTCCTTCTTATTTTACTTCATTCTTCTATATTTATACTAATTAAACCTACTATATTTTTCTACATATACTTCTTCTCTTTCCTTCTTCCTCTTTCTCTCTCTCTTTTCTCTCCTTCCTGACGGGGCTGTGAGTCTTCCATTTTGTGAAGGCGTGTGTGCGTGTGCGTATGTGCGTGTACGTGTGTGTGTGTATGTGTGTGTGTGTGTGGTGGGGCGTGACGTCATCTTTGTTCTAAGCAGCGGGGGGTGGAAATTTTCACACCTTTTATAATGGTCGCCTTTACTCCGTCCTGACCTGCCCCTCCTCCCTCCCCTTATCCCCCCTGTTCCCCCCTCCCTCCCTCCCCTTCCCCCTGTTCCCCTTATACAACCCCTGCCACCCACGCCCACCCCCCGCCCATGATACCCTCAGAATGTTTTAATGGAGAGTTGTCATCGTCGTTCTGTCATTATGCTAAGTGCGAACTTGAGTGTTTTTCTGGTGGGTGGCAAAACTATAGTGGTGTGTGTGTGTGTGTGTGTGTGTGTGTGTGTGTGTGTGTGTGTGTGTGTGTGTGTGTGTGTGTGTGTGTGTGTGTGTGTGTGAAATTTAATACTTAGAAGGACACACCCGTACTCCTATCATCCAATGCACGCACACACACACACACACACACACACACACACACACACACACACACACACACACACACACACACACACACACACACACTTAAGACAATTTACTAAGGTGTTTCAGAATACTCTAGTGTACTTAACTATGTACAGGAGTGGTTAGCAGTGTATAACCACTGAATACACACAAATTGGTATTAATATGTATAGATGCTGGTATTAGAAGCGTGAAGTTTATGTATAGTATATAAAATTACATATATGAGAATTTTTTATATCAATTTTATATCTATAGTGTATACATATGAATATATATAAGATAATTTATATTTGGTAGTAT
>JAXIVD010003611.1:7500-24155 GCA_036785275.1 Cancer borealis
GAATGCCTGCACCACACACCTACACGCCTTCATAATACATAATTCATTTTCTGTCCCCAAGCAGAAGAAATTGATGACGGTTGGGGATTTACGAAGCTGTGGCAAGCAGGGAGGAGGGAGATGAAGTCTGGCACGGAGGGGAAAGGAGATATAGGGTGTAAGAAGAGAAAAGGGGAAATGAAGAGAGAGGAGATGATGGACGAAATTGTTAGAAATGAAAAACGGGTGAGGTGAGGAAAGGAAGGGAGAACATAGATAAACTGGACAAAAGATAGTCAAATAAAGGGAAATGACACAGGAAAGTAGAGAATATATTATGATTATACAGAAGGCAATGCATTAACTATTGACTACAAAATGCTAAATATAAAAGTTTATTGTAGATGAGATAAGAAATAAGAGGTTGAATAATGAATATTTATCTGATGCTTAGTAGTGAAGGTGTGAAATATTTTAAGAGAGAGGAAGGAAACATTTATTGAAGGCGATATAATCATAGACTCATGAATAAATTTTGCATTATATATAAAAATTAAGAATCCTTAACTCTCTTCCCATCAGAGCAGTGACATGAATAACAAAAATAAGGAACAAATATAATTAAAAAATAACCAAAAAACACCATACTTCTCCTTATTTAATTTGAGAAAATATTATTAATCCAAAAGATATTTACCAAATGTTTTATACAATTTAGAGAAGGAAAGTAAGAGAAAAAGAAAGCGAGAGAGAGAGAGAGAAGAAAAAAAAAAGATTTAGCAATAAACTCAGTCATTACGCAGTTAAATCAGGCGACGATTATTTTCACCACTCAACGACCGACACAAACAAAATAAATAATAAACAAACAAGAAAAAAAAAAATAAAATAAACACCACCACCAATAGCCAAGTGTTTGTTTACTAAAGAAGGAGCACTTGCCAAAACTTTAACCACACTTTAACCACACTTAAACCACACTTTATTCCCTCAGGTGCCCGGTCCCCACAGGTGTAAAGGAAGGGGGGGGCATCATTACCTGGGCTGGAGTGGAGGTGTGGAATGAGCCTGATTCCACATTGAAGAGGTTTGGATTCCATGTGTGAGATCGAGGCCGCCATTACTCCCTTAACGATCCTAACAACCTAACACTCTGCCTCCAATTCGATTCTTATGCTACAGTGATTTAAGTCATAGGGGAGTGTGTGGGGTGAGGGGAGGGGGAGTAGGAAGGGTATTCAGTTCCCTCTACTCCCCTCACTCCCCTCCCCTACCTCTCTCTCCTCTCCTCTTATTTTTTAGGGAGTTTTAATTTCACCATCGTCACTTCTCTCTCCCTCCTTCACTCGTTCACACTCTCTCTATTTTTTCGTTCCTCGCTCTTTCTCCCTCCCTCCCTCCCTCCCTCCCTCCCTCCCTCCCTCCCTCCCTCCCTCCCTCCCTCCCTCCCTCCCTCCCTCCCTCCCTCCTTCCCTCCTCCTCTCTCTCTCTCCCTCTCGCTCTAACTCCCAATCACGCCTACTAATCACTGACAGCCACACATATATATTTCTCTCTCTCTCTCTCTTTTTTTTTTTTTTTTCTCTCTCTCTCTCTCTCTCTCTCTCTCTCTCTCTCGCGTTACGTAGAGGGCTTAAGGGCGGAATATGTGTGTGTGTGTGTGTGTGTGTGTGTGTGTGTGTGTGTGTGTGTGTGTGTGTGTGTGTGTGTGTGTGTGTGTGTGTGTGTGTGTGTGTGTGTGGGCGGCAGGAGGACGTGACTGGGTGTTATGCACGGGCGTAGGGCGGACACAGAGAGGCCCGCCCTTCCGGTGTAGGAGAGAGATGAAGGATGGGAGGGAAGGAAGGAAGGAGAGAGAGTAGAAGGGAAGGTGGTGGTGGTGGTGGTGGTGGTGGTGGTGGTGGTGGTGGTGGTGGTGGTGGTCTTTTTGTTGTTGTTGTTGTTGTTTGGTTAATTTGTTTATGTTTTTATTGTTGTTGAAATTTGTTTTTAGCATTGTCATTGAATTTGGTGTTTTATTATCATCATTATTATCATCATTATCATCATTATCATTGTTATTTATTAATTTGTTGCATCGTGTTATCATGTTAATTATCATATAACAATTCATTGATTATATTTTGATTCCAGACTTTTTATATATATATATTTTTTTTCCTCTCTTGTTACAGGTATGCTTGGAGAAAGGTGCAAGAAGAGAAGGCTGTCGGAGGAATGAGAGAGAGAGAGATCGAATGGCGAGGAGAGAGAGAGAGAGTGATGGAAGGAAGAGGAGAGAGAAGCAGAAAGAAGATTGATAGATAAGACATAGGACAAAAAGAAAAAAATAAGGGAGTAGATTATTTTCCAACATTACTGAATTATGTCGTAAATTCCAGACAAAATAGAAAACATTATATCAGGTTTAACCCTAAGCAAAAAAAATAGAAATTATGTATTACCGCAAATTTATGAACCCAAAAAATAACTTCCGCAAACTAATTAAATCTACGGAGTTAACATCACATATTTCAAGTTCAATCTTTCCTTAACGACAACCAATTACGTGAGAATCAGATCATTAAGATAAAAATAATAATAATAACAACAACATTACAAAAAATCCAGGTAAAACAAGGGATAGGTAAACAAGTGAAGTGTTTACCTGCCTAACAGCGCGTCGTCTAAGCACAGGGAAGCAGTGTATCGCTTTGTGAATCATTGTTATTATTTGTACCTGGATAATAATTTGAGGGCGAGGCTGTGCAAGCTATCCCTGAAAGATTATCGTTTTCTCTTTCATGCAGACCAGTACTCATTATGGTCCGCTGGTAATGAAAAGCTGAGGTTCCTAAAACAGAGATGCATTTATTTTTACAGCTAAACGAGTAACGACAACAATAATAATAGTAATGATGATAAGGATGATAGTATTAATGATAATGTTCTGGTTTCCTGAAGCGTAACAAACTACTAAATAATATACAAACTTACAAACTCACAACGATGTACCTTGAAAATTCTTGGTATTATAATATTGTCCTTCTCTTCCTCGTATCATGATCATCTAGAAATGTATTTAAATATTTATGTATCTACTTTTCATGTATTTTCAATGTATATATCATAGTCACACACGTATTAGATATTCATAGTAATTTTATTTTTTATGGAAGACATTTTCATTAGTAAATAATTATTAGTTTAAAGTTTTTCTCTCTTTTATTTATTTTTTTTTTTCTCTCTCTCTCTCTCTCTCTCTCTCTCTCTCTCTCTCTCTCTCTCTCTCTCTCTCTCTCTCTCTCTCTCTCTCTCTCTCTCTCTCTCTCTCTCTCTCTCTCTCTCTCTCTCTCTCTCTCTTTTTTCCCCTAAAAGCAGCGGAACTCCGATGGAAATATTTAGTTCTTTTTCCCTGTCTCATTCCTAAATTGTTCTGGGAATTTAGTTGATGAGGGAAAAAAATAAGAGGAGAATGAAAAGTCCACTCCAACAAGGAAGTAAGAGGAAATAAAGTATAAAAATTAGTATGAAATAGAAGAACCGAAGGAGGAGGAAGGAGAGGAGGAGGAGTAAGAGGAAGAGGAAGAAGGAAGAAAGCAGTGAAAGAAAGGAATGAAAAGAAATAATAAGAATACTTTTATTTTTGTCATATTTTTTTGCCGATTATTATATATCAATTTTTAACGTTATTTATTTTTTATTTTTTTCAGTGCTCGTTACTTTAAAAAAAATCCCTCCAAAATCTTATTATATTATTTTTATTTTCTTCTTACATACTGAAAAGGATTAATGTATTTTAGTATTCCTTTGTTATTTTTTTTCTCTTTCATAATTTTTCTGTTTAATTTAACTTACTCGTTTTGTTCTTCCATTTCATTTTTTCTTTTTCTATTTAATTTTTCTCCTTTTCTACTTCCTTATCAAACCCATATTTAGTTTTATATCATATTTTACCTCAATGTTCCTATAACTTATTTTAACGCTAATTCTTTCTTTTTCTCCCTCCCTTCTTAACTGTTTTCCCTTTATCTTCTTTTTACAATCAATAATATATCCTAGAAAGAGAGAGAAAGAGAAAGAGAAAAGAAAGAGAAAGAGAGCGAGAGAGAGAAACAAACACAAACTCACACACAAACACAAACACAAACACACACACACATACGAAATATAAACAAAATCGGGTTCAGTTTGTCCCTGTGGTAGCTAGACCGCCCCACTGATCCCTATAATAAGCAATGCATCATTAGCATTACGCCCTAGTGGTCAGGCAGAATGGCAGCTGCCTCGAGAGTCTGGCCCGAGCGAGTCAAGTCTCTAATAATGATCTGTGCAGCCTCTCAAGCAGCATTTTTCTCTCTCGATCTTTGTCTCTCGATGTCTCCTCTTGCCCTCTTGTGGACAATGTAGTTGGTTGGTTCGTTGGTTAAGTTGGGTGGGTAGATGGGTCTCTCTCTCTCTCTTTCTCTTTTTCTCTTTTTTTTGTTACTCTATTTTTTTTTTCTCTTTGTTTTCTCTTCCACTTATCTCTCTTCCACTTATCTCTCTTCCACTCCTTCTCTACTCTTCATCTCCTCTCCTGTCTTTCCTTCCATACATTATTACTCTTCCTCCTTGTTCTCTTCCATTCCTTTTTATCATCTTTTCTTATCTCTCCTTATCATCGTTTTATCATACTTTTCCTCTACATTCCTCTTATTCCGTCCCTTCTAAGTCATTTTTATCACTTTTTCTTGTTCTCCTCGCTCGTAATCAAAAGGACTCTGTGATTTGCTTGTTTGTGGAAAATTATTATTGTAGGAGACTTAGAATTTGGATTGTAAACTACAGTATTTTTTCATATTAGTATTTTCAGAGTTTTTTTTTAATTGTTTCCTTGTTCTGTTTGTTCACTAAATGTTCTTTTGTGTTATATATTAGTATCTTTTATAGGAAGAACACTATTTAGCTGAAGTTGAAAGAGGATGTGAAAGTAAGGATAAAATATATATTCCTACTTCTATTACTATTACTACTATTATTATTACTTCTATTACTATTTTACTACTACTACTACTACTAATAATAATAATAATAGTAATAACAACCGTGCAATATTTATTTAAGCCCTAATTTTTTCCATTTTATATTCTTCTTAATATTGAAAACATTAAGTTATATACAAAGTTCAAAGTAGTAAGGAAAATGTTGAATAGCAGGTAACCGCAGATGCATTTAGTGACAGACTGGAATAAGTTGATTTTCTTGCATATAAATTAGGAAGAATTTGTGAATAGTATATTTTCTCTCCTTTCATTATATATATATTTTTCCCACAAAATTTCTGTCGATTCACCCTTAGTGGAGAAACGCAAATAAAACGAATTAATTGGGATAAAATTACACCAGAAGATGAATAAAAATAAACTAATGAAAGGGAAGAGAGAAAAATAATAGTAATATATGACATGCGAAAAGAACGTAGAGAAAGAGAGAAAGAGAGAAGAAAAAAAAAAAAAAAAAAGAGATAGAAAATTTTATGAAGAAGAAAGAAAATAATGAGGCAAAGAAAACGGGAAGAAGAAAATAGAAAAGGAAAAAAATATCACAAAAGAAAATTTTACGAAATGGAGAAAAAGAAAAAATTGGTGAGGAGGGAAAGGAGATCAAATTATGCAGAGTTTGTGGCCAGGAGGAGGAGGAGGAGGAGGAGGAGGAGGAAGAGGAGGAGGAGGAGGAGGAGGAGGAGGAGGAGGAGGTAGGAAAACATCGAAAAAAGCTTGAAATAATAAGTGAGAGAGAGAAAAAAAAGAGAAAAAAAAAGAGAAAGAGAGAGAGAGAGAGAGAGAGAATGAGACAGAAGCATCCTTGTCCTCTCTCTCTCTCTCTCTTGTTAAGTAATTCGGTCGTTAAAGAGTCGCCAGTTAGGAATAGCAGTCAACCAGCAAGTATTTAATGACAATCGTAATCAGTGCAACGACGAGCTTTTGCAATTCTGAGTTTTTTCCCCCTTTTTTTTTCCTTTTTTTCCGTGTGCGTGTGCGTGCGTGTGTGTGTGTGCGTGTGTGCGTGTGTGCGTGGGGGTATGTGGGTCTTGGAGTTGGTGGAGCGTTATGGAGGAGGATGATGAGCATGTGGAGCAGTGGAGCATGTGTGTTGCAGGTGGAGGAGATGTGCAGTATTGGAGGAGGAGGAGGAAGAGGAAGAAGAGGAGGAACAATAACACAGAAGAGAACCACAACAATGATAACGAAAAGGAATTAGATGACAAACCAACACACACACACACACACACACACACACACACACACACACACACACACACACACACACACACACACACACACACACACACACTTCATTCCCTCCCTCCCACACTCACTCACCCTTATCACACCACTACATATCACTGTCTTCCTCCCACTCAGCCTCCCTCTCGTTTCCCACTTACCCTTCGTACACCCTCCATCCCTCCCTTCATCGCCACACCCTCCCTTCATTACCTCGGGGGGAGAAAGGAGGGAAGGGAGGAAAGGATGGAGAGATATAACTTCTCTCCTCCTCCTAGTTGTTAATGACCTGCACTTGTCAACGAAGATTCAAAGTCAATCAGGCGAGGTAGTTCGTTATCCCCACCTCCTGAAGGCTCGTGTTACTCCTCCTCCTCCTCCTCCTCCTCCTCCTCCTCCTCCTCCTCCTCCTCCTCCTCCTCCTCCTCCTCCTCCTCCTCCTCCTCCTCCTCCTCCTCTTTCTCCCTCCTCCTCTTCCGCTTCCTCCTCTTGTTGTCTCTTCATGCGACCTTCCACCTCCCTTCACTCCGCCTCCCTCGGTCACTCACAACAGCAGGTGGATTTAAACACGTGCTTCCGCTGCTTAACGTGACAGGGAAAACACTTGACTTGAGAAGGAAGGAAGGAAGGGAGGAATGGATTTGGGTAATATGTATATAGTTTCCTCATAAGTGAATAGGAGAAAGAGAGGTATACATAGAGAGAAGAAGAACACACATACACATACATACACACACATAGCATAGCATCACCACCACCACCACCACCATCACCATCATGCTCTTCCATCCCTCCCTCCTCCATCCTTGAATCCTATAAAAGTTGCTCAGTCTCCTGATAGCTTTTTCACGAGCAAGGAGCAAGTCTTCCTGGGTCTTAAACAACCACTGAAGGGGACATGAACACAACGGGGGAGCCTCGTGCCGTAACTCATGGCGGGGGAAGCTGCTTTCTCCCCTTCCTTCTGGCCTCGCTGGAAGAGGGGAAAACAAGGTATAAAAGAGAGCGAGACGGCTGCCAGATTGTGAAATTGTTTTAAGCTCGGTAACTATCTCTCGTAACGTTGTGGACTGAAGATGGTGATGAGGGCAATGTTCTCTGATGACCTCGCTGTGTGATGAGCTATGGCCGAGGGGAGGGAGGGTGAGGGGAGTAGAGGGAAGAGCTAGGACAAAGGGCGTATGTAAGGGCATCAGGAGAGGGGAGTATGTGATAGGGAGGAGGAAGTAAGGAGAAAAGGGAGGATAGGGAGGACTGTTTGGGTGTAAAAGTCGTATATTAAAGAAAAGAGTTTGGTGGATTAGAAACCATGGAGAGGAAATTTTGGGTTTATGAAAGAGAGAAAGGAAAATAGGGAGAATGATGGATAATATATAAGGAGGGATAAACATTTTGATACTAAGACGGCAAGGAAGAGAGGAAGGAAGGGAGGGAAAGAAGAAGAGAGAGGAGGGTAGCAGGAGGGAAGGATGGAGGGAGGGAGGGAAAGGAGGCAAGGGGATTAAGAGAAACAAATACAGCTTCATTATAAACGAATAGAAGCATCAACTCGAGAACTTTGCAGGAAAAAGGGAAAAAAAAAACAGGTAAGCGATCAATAGTCTCTCATTAACGTCGGCAGATAATAAACAGAGGCCACAAGGGGGGAGGAGGAGGAGGGAAATTAAGTAGATAGGAAAATCGCTCGAGGACAAAAAACTCCCAAGCATCATTATCTGTCTATATCTGTCTCTCTTTGTCTCTCTTTGTCTCTCTCTTTGGTTCCTTATTAATATTTGGCTTCATAACGGAGAGGGAAAAGCCATGTAAATTTTGAAGGATTATTGGTCTGTACCTAAGAGGACATTCAGCACAAAGGAGGAAAGAGAGGAAGGAGGAAGGAAGGTTAGAAAGATGAAGAGGGAGTAATGGAGATGAGTACAGTTAGAGAGAAAGGAAATTGTAGAGTAAAAAGAACAGAAAGGAAGAAAAGAAATGTATGAGGAATTGCAGAAGAGAGAGGAAAATGGTTGATAAGAAAGGGAAGAAGAAAAAACTATCAGCTCTACACATGCAAAAAAAAAAAAAAAAAATACAACATACACACATAAAAAAAAAAATGCAATATAAAATGAAACTCGCTAACTAGAAGAAAAAAAAAATTATATATAGAAAAAAATATATAGGTAGCTTTTAATGGAAGAAGGAAACGTGATAACTGTATAAAAATTCCAGTGAAGATAATTAAAGGGAAGCTCCAGAGGTACTTTATACCAAGCCTCATTACGTACTGTGCAGCGGCGGAATTACGTGCACGGGAAATGAACTAAGTTGGAAATATATCAAGTTGGACGCCGAGACTTTGATAACACTCACCTGCTACATAGTAATTAGAGGCACAGACAGGTGGGTGGGGGGGAGCGGGAGGGGGGGGACTCTACTCTCTCCGCCATTGATACTCTTTAAGTTGACTGCCATTATTCCTATTCAGAGGAGGAGAAAAAAAGTAAATTCAGTCAGACTCAAGTAAGAGAAATTGACTTTTTTATATTTTTTTCTTCAACCTTTTTTTTTCTATTGATAGATTTTTTTTTTTGTCTAACTATTACTATTATAATTACTACTGTTACTACTACTATTACTATTTTTTATATTTATTTGAATTATTTTGACGGTAATGAATGCATTATCTCCCTTTTATTTTGGTATCCTTTCTCTTATTCAAGTAGTTAGTGTAGAGTAGTTATATCAAACAGCCTCCACACGGACCCTAGGGTATGTTGCTGTTTGTGTTCCCTTGTATTCCCTTGTATACTACTACTACATATTAACCAACGAAAGTAACAAAGCTCTTTCTCTTCTTTTTTTTTCTCTCTCTCTCTCTTTCTCTCTCTCTCTTTCTCTCTCTCTTTAACTCTAACTCTCATCGACCCCTGAAGGAAGAAGCCATCAGATAACGACCGTCAATGGGCCACTAATACAAATAAATGGCCTTGGCTCCAAGTCCCAAGAAGGCATCATGTGGCCTTTTACGAACCACTGTATCCGTTTGTCTCTATCAGACGTCTGGCGGAGGATACAGCGCGGGGGGGTACTTATGAGGGGTCATTAGGGTGCCTGTAGGTGGTAGAGGGTTATAGACTACAGGTTATAGATTACAGGTTATAGATTATAGAAATGTGTGTGTGTGTGTTATTGGTTTTGTGTATGTGTGTTTTTGTGTGTGTTTTAGTGTGTGTGTGTTTGTGTGTGTTGGAGTGATCTTCTGCCTTACCCCAGCGTTTCTCCTCTTCTTCTTCTTCCTCCTCCTCCTCCTCTTCTTCCTCCTCCTCCTCCTCCTCCTCCTCCTCCTCCTCTTCCTCCTCCTCCTCCTCCCCTAAAGCACCACTCACCTCTGCGCCAAGTTCTAAGTTCCACCACTTCTTCCTCTTTACCAAACTTTAAAGCCAGGGATTATTCGCAATTTGCTCCTACCTCCTCCTCCTTCCTCCTCCTCCTCCCTCCTCCTCCTCCCTCCTCCTCCACTTCGTTTTCTTCCCACCCTCCTCCTCCTCCTCCTCTCCTCCACCTCCTCCACCTCTTCCACTCATACACATATATCTTAGTTACCCGCTTTAAGACACGCTCCTCCACACCCACTCCTCTCAAGTTGGAAAAATGCAGTTCCGTCTAAAATATGTGTGAAAGGAAGGAGCTAAGTTGGAACTCATGACCTTCATTCCTTGACGTTTAGGAAAAAGATGTTAAGTGGATGTTTACCCCAGAATGAGTTCCACCGAGGTCATGTTTTATTTAGTGATTTATTTCTATATTTATTTATTTACTTAGTGAATTATGGAGTAAAGTAGAAATGAGCTGAATTCATGAAGGTGGTGTTAAATTGGAAGATCTTTTCACGTGATGGTTTCCACACGTATTTGAGTCAAAGTTGTATTCATACACGGAATTCATTTGCATTAATTATTCAGTTCTGGAGGATTCCGACATTACTTCAATTTACCATCATCTCATTACTGGAATGTTAATTTTTATTTATTTATGTTTATATATATATCAAGATACCAAAATTAATATGGTATAAACCTTTTTTTCCCTCAACATATAATCATAACTTTGGAAGGACTATTCTCACTTTCCCGTCTTCTTTCCTCCTCCTCCTCCTCCTCCTCCTCCTCCTCCTCCTCCTCCTCCTCCTCTTCCTCCTCCTCCATCTGGTCACCTCGCCCCCCTCTGCGGCGGATGATCTTGGGCTAAAAAGGAATATTGCCGGAGATTCCCTCTCGTTAACCTCCCAATGAAGACAAAGTGACGAGAGAGAGAGAGAGAGAGAGAGAGAGAGAGAGAGAGAGAGAGAGAGAGAGAGAGAGAGAGAGAGAGAGAGAGAGAGAGAGAGAGAGAGAAACAAAAAGTAGTAGTAGTAGTAGTAGTAGTAGTAGTAGTAGTAGTGAGTAAGTAAGTAAAAAAATGACGATGTATTTTGAGAGAAAGATTGTATTTGAGTGTGAGGGGAAGAAAAAAAAATTCTACCCTCACACCATCTCCCTCCTCCTCCTCCTCCTCCTCCTCCTCCTCCTCCTCCTCCTCTCCCCTAAGGATGCCGCAGTAATAATCTCCTTCGACTTGAGGATTTATTAAGCCCCGTGACCTGTGTGTTGAGGCGAGGCGTTAGGGCTATTAGAGGCGCACACACACACACACACACACACACACACACACACACACACACACACACACACACACACACACACACACACACACACACACACACACACACAAGGCAATAAGTCAACGTACTCTTAATGTTTTTTTCTCTCTCCTTTTTTTGTTTTTTTCCTCATATAATTTCATTATTTTTTTTTTTTTTTGTCTTTCTGAGTAATTTTCTTGTTCTATTTCTTATTATTTTCTGCTACTACTACTACTACTACTACTACTACTACTACTACTACTACTACTACTACTACTACTACTACTACTACTACTATCATTAATACTCTTTTTTTGGTTATCATCTCTCTCTCTCTCTCTCTCTCTCTCTCTCTCTCTCTCTCTCTCTCTCTCTCTCTCTCTCTCTCTCTCTCTCTCTCTCTCTCTCTCTCTCTCTCTCTCTCTCTCTCTCTCTCTCGGTACTATAGGCAAGCACATCCCCCATAAATCTGCGACAATCTTAATGGGGTGAGGGAGGGAAGGGAGGGAAGGGAGAGAGCGAGAGGGAGGGATGGGGAGGGATCGTGGCTGCTCATCCCATTCCCCTCACTGTTCCTCCTTTCCCCTCCACACCTCCTCTCCCCTCACAACCCCTCCTCTCCCCTCACCTCCCCTCACTGCCCCTTTCCACCCGTCGCTACAGATCGATGTCACCCTCAAGAACTAACTCATCTCGTCTCTTTCCTCGACCCTAATGGAAAATATGAAAGAGTGGTCCTTCTGACGGCGGGCGAGGCGAAGCGACGCGTCCCACTGCGCTTCTCAAGGTCATGGGAAGAAGAAGTTGGTGTGTGCTAAGGAGGATATGTGTGGCTAAGGGCTTGAGGGCGTCTTACTCCTGCCGAAGAGACTGTGTGGTAAATGTGGTGTTTAAAAAGCTAACGAAGTGTGTTGTGTGTTATTTATAAGGTGATGAAACTTAAACTTGCTTATGAAAAAAATTATATAAACAAAGATTCCAACCAACGTGAGAAAAATGATACCACACAAAAAAGGCACCAGATTTATGTATTACACCTAAGAAAAATAAGGGAAAGAAAAGGATAAGAATGATTTGTAATAAACCTATTTCCTTGCACTGTTTATAAGGAAAGGAAGGAAAGAAGAAAAGGAGGAAGCGAAAGAACTAGAATAAAAACTGTATATATATAGTACGTGTCTATCTACATCTCAAATCCACATATTGAGCGAAGCAAGAGAGGAGTCTGTCTGGCCTTCTCTCCCGTCCTTGGCAGCATAAAAACAACGTCACTCCCCGGCATAATCATCCTCTCGGCGCCGCTACTTGGCTCACTTACCTCGGGGCGTCGGGAAAATCATTGGATATAAAGTCGGAAATAAGGACAATCGTGATGGCGGAGAGATGGCGTCAAGGCTGCTGGGTCACGGATGGCCGGGCTCCAGACTGTCGTGATTGGTTTAGTTATGGTATTATCATATCCTGCTTCACGATGCTCTCTCTCTCTCTCTATCTCTATCTCTATCTCTCTCTATTTCTATCTCTGTCTCTCTTTCTCTAGCTATTTATCTCTCTATATATATCACTCTCTTTCTCTCTGTTTCATATATACTCATCTATTTATCTATTTTTTTTTATTAATTCATCTTTTCCTTAACCCTTCCTTCTTTTTTTCTCCTCCTCCTCCTCCTCCTCCTCCTCCTCCTCCTCCTCCTCCTCCTCCTCCTCCTCCTCCTCCTCCTCTTGATCCTCGTCTCTTCTCACACTCGTATAAATAAAAAAATTCTCACTGATTGTCGTTGATTCTTGCATTAGATAACATGAGAAAGATTGTATACATTTATCTTTTATTTGTTTATATATTTCCATCATACTTATCAACAAACTTTCTACTGTAACTTATTCCTATTTACCTATTTTTCTCACTCCTTTCCTTATAGATATTTCCCCAATTTAGTGCAGCATATTATCAATCCTCTTCCATATTTCTGTTCCATTTTTTTATCATTATTTTTTCTTCTTAACATCGGGGCCTAATGAGGGACCAGAATACACGATCACTCAAAACAAAATATTCGCGTCGAGGTTAAGACAAGACGAGGAAGTAAGAGGCGACTGAGTATAAAAGTTCATGAGGGCTGGCCAAGGGAGCGTAAGGGAAGGCGTAAGGGTAGTCGCAGGTGTCTAAAGGGAATAACATCGCTGGAATTTTCTTGTACAGCAGAAGATAAGTTGTTTAGGTTTAAGATTGAAAGTAACGTGATAATGAAAGCTGTATAAGAGGTATTAGTGGCTTTGAGAAGTATAATTACTAAGGAAGGAAGTAACATTAGGGTTATATACTGTAAGAAGAAGCAACTTAATAAGAAAAAAGTTGTAAAGTGATAAATATTTTACTGCGTAGGAGAAAAAGTGTGATTGACAAGGTGACAGTAGGTTGACTAGAGAGCTCAGCGTGACAGGGAGACGGAATGGTGACAAGACGTGGGATTCCGGGGCGTGACAGAGGGACCACAAGTATGACAGGGGAGGACGGATGGTGACCCCTATCTGACAGGGATGGAAGGGTGACAGGGGGTCCACAGGATGCCAAGGGAGAGTCGTAGAGGGACGGCAGGAGGTAATGAAGCCTGAGAGGAAGTAGTGGGGTGAGGTGGGGGCGCGGGAGGCTTGGAAGGGTCGGGGTAGTCTTGGTGGGGCGTCTCCGGGTGACAACGAGACAGGCAGAGGCAGCGGCTCTGATAATCCAGTTAGCTCACCCGTCAAGCTTAATTGCAGAAAATGGCTGAGCGGCGTCGCAAAATGGTGGTGGCGGCGGGAATGAGCAAAATTACGACGCGGGCGACCCTAAACGCCGTGACGAACCGACGCCATCAGTGCCGAGAATGAGATTTTGGCGCCCGCCGCGAGCACGCCCGCCCGCCTTTCTTTGTTCCGCGCCGCTAATGGAGAGAAAACGGGATATGGAAGCGATGTAGCTCCGGGCGGCGGCGGTGACGGAGAGCAGATCCTTACCAATTAGAAGAAGAGGTAGGGAGGGGGTAGATTCCTTGACTTCCTCTCTCCCTCCTTCCCTCCTTCCCTCCTTGCTTCCCTCCTACTCTCCCTCCTATTCTCCCTCCCAAGACAGACGACGTCGTTGCCTCGTCGCCGCCTCAGTGACAAAGGCAATTGTAATTATTGTTGTCATTACTGCTGTCACTCTTGTTGTTGTTGTTGTTGTTGTTGTTGTTGTTGTTGTTGTTGTTGTTGTTGTTGTTGTTGTTGTTGTCGTTATTGACTTCGTGATAGTGTCTGTATCTGGTGGCGAAGGTGGTGGTGGTGGTGGTGGTGGTGATGGTGGTGGTGGTGGTGGTGGTGGTGGTGGTGGTGGTGGTGGTGGTTACGTGGCTGTATGTTGCATAACTTTCATAAACTCATTTTTTTAAACTTTTTTTTTTCATTCAACTTCAGAATACTTTTTTTTTTTTAATCTTCCTGATCCTTCCGCTATCTTTTCGTTGCCTTTCTGCTTATCTACCTCTGTTCTCTTCCTGTCCTCTTGCTGTTTACTCTCTGTCCTCTGCTGTCAACCTGTTCCCCTCCTGCTGTCCTCTACTGCTGCTTTCTTGTCCTCACACTCCCTCCACTTTCCTCCTGCTGTCCTCCTTGTCCTCACCTTGTCAGTGTGTTCAGATGATGGTCTCCCCCCCTTGTTGACCCTCCCCGTGTTTGAATGGTGAACTATGGGAGAAATATGATGTTTTGTTTCCTTGCATCTATACTGCATGAACAAACACATACACACACATACAAACAAACATACATATACATACATACATACACACACTCTTGAATAATTGATCAGTGCGCTTATCGATTTATTTCCATTTTTGTATTTGAATGTTGTGTGGAGGAAAATTCGGCCATAGTTATATACAATAAACAACGCAGTAATGTATGTACAGTGTCCTTAAAGTATTCATGGTTTGATAAAACTTTTGTTCAGTCTTTTCGCTTTAAATCGTAACACATAATTTTGTCCTGTTTTCGTGTTTCCTTTTCCTCTACAATTTCTACAGTAAACAATTTTGAGATCCACTTTTATGTTTATTTTTTTTCCTGATTTATGAATTTTTCACTTCTGCTTTTTCATTTTTATTCGTATTTCCACACATTTTCTACTTATTCAAAATTGTTTCTTATTCTCCAAAAAATCAAAGTTAAATACAACTATCAAATTTTCCTTCATATACTTTCTAAATTCTCTGCATTTCATGATTTTTCTCTTCATTGTCATCATCATCATCATCATCAATATTAGAATCATAAAAATCATCTTTATCATCTTGTTCTATTCGTCCTCCTCCTTCTCCTCCTCCTCCTCCTTCTCCTCCTCCTCCTCCTCCTCCTTCTCCTCCTCCTCCTCCTCCTCCTCCTCCTCCTCCTCCTCCTCTTTCTCCTCCTCCTCCTCCTCCTCGCCTCTGATGAACTGGCCGCCGAAGGAGACTAACACAGGAACGTAACTGGGGATTTGGCGCCAGTTCAGGATAAGGACTAATTTGATCACGCGTCCAAGTCTATTAGGGCTGCCCTCTAGGTTATCTCTCTCTCTCTCTCTCTCTCTATCTCTCTCTCTCTCTCTCTCTCTCTCTCTCTCTCTCTCTCTCTCTCTCTCTCTCTCTCTCTCTCTCTCTCTCTCTCTCTCTCGTGGATATTCAAGAGGAAAACTACTTTCTCTGGAAATATGTCAAGCAGGACAGAGAAAGAGGAGGAGGGAGGTGGAGGAGGAGGAGGAGGAGGAGGAGGAGGAGGAGGAGGAAAGAAGAAAACATTACGAGTTTAGAGAGCGGAAAACAGTGAGGGAAACCTAGCGACATACGGCATCTCTTTACCTTAGCTGATTGGTCCAGGAGGCTCGACGGGCGGTGCTGATTGGATAAGACGGGACGGGATAATGTGGGATTGTTAGGGGAAATTGCTTGTTTTTCTTGAGACGACGCGACCAAGAGAGAGAGAGAGAGAGAAGGAAAAAAAAAAAAAGACGATGAATCAAGAAGGTTTATGAGATACCATTAGAGGTTTCTGCCGTCAAAGAAGCATCATTATATAAAAAAAAAAAAAAAAAAAAGGAAAAAAAAAGATAGGAAAACACTCATGGTATAGGTGTGTGTGTGTGTGTGTGTGTGTGTCTGTGTGTGTGTGTGTGTGTGTGTGTGTGTGTGTGTGTGTGTGTGTGTGTGTGTGTGTGTGTGTGTGTGTGTGTGTGTGTGTGTGTCGTCTTCACTTTTCATACTTTTCCCCCTTTTTTTTCTTTTCATTTTTTTTCTTTTATGAGATATGTACTTTTTTTTTTTTTTTTTGTCATGATCCCGTCAGGAGGAAATGCTAGTGTTGTTGTGTGTGTTGTTTTTATTTATTGATTATTAGTAGGGTGTGAGGAGGAGGAGGAAGAGGAGGAGGAGGAGGAGGAGGAGGAGGAGGAGGAGGACGACGACGACGAGAACGATTAGCTCGAGTCTAAGCCACTTGTTTATTGATTCGTTTGTTTTCTCTCTCTCTCTCTCTCTCTCTCTCTCTCTCTCTCTCTCTCTCTCTCTCTCTCTCTCTCTCTCTCTCTCATTACTCCCTCACAATTTCCTGATCTTCCACCACCCACTCTTCACCCTGACCACTCACTCCTTCCCTCATTACCTCCTTCCCACTCATCAATTCCCTTTCATTTGTCCTTCACTTCTCCTCCACTCACTCGTGCATCCTATATTTACTTGTCCCACTCAATTTTTCCAGACGTCCTTTCTCCC
>JAXIVD010003611.1:29355-44377 GCA_036785275.1 Cancer borealis
TGGTGATGGTGATGGTGATGGTTCCGGCCTATTTTTTTTTCTTTTTTTTCGCGTCAGTTATTTTTTTTATTTTTGTTTTGTGTTGTGTGTGTGTGTGTGTGTGTGTGTGTGTGTGTGTGTGTGTGTGTGTGTGTGTGTGTGTGTGTGTGTGTGTGTGTGTTGGGAGGGAGAGTATAGGTTTGTTGATGGTTAGTGGTGTCCTCGTTATGGTTAAGGTTTGTCTCTCTCATCTCTCTCTCTCTCTCTCTCTCTCTCTCTCTCTCTCTCTCTCTCTCTCTCTCTCTCTCTCTCTCTCTCTCTCTCTCTCTCTCTCTCTCTCTCTCTCTCTCTCTCTCTCTCTCTCTTACATCCGTCCTATCTTTTTTCCACAAATCGACAAAAAAGAAACATTTAAAAATGCAAGAAAAAATGCAGAGAAAAAAAAAATGCTGCACACGTGTCAACCCATCATGCAGAGAGAGAGAGAGAGAGAGAGAGAGAGAGAGAGAGAGAGAGAGAGAGAGAGAGAGAGAGAGAGAGAGAGAGAGAGAGAGAGAGAGAGAGACCTATAGCACACCCAGTAGTTAATAATATTCAGCTTATTACATTTACCTGCAGGTCACGTTCAGAACATCACACCTAACACGTAATGGGATGAATGATGTTACCTGCAATTTCATGAGGGAGGCGCCATTGACCCGAGGCTCCATAAAATTTTCAGCGCTCTGACCTGGCCCGAGGGTAAACATTATCATCACCTTGTTAGTGGAGGAACATTAGTTTTTTCCCCATTTTTAGTGTACGAACGCAAAATATTCCCTAGGTTGTGGTGTGGGTGTTACGCAGTGGTAGTAGAGCGAGTGGTGTATCGTATGTTCACCTTTTGCGCACACTGTAAATGGATCTACATGAAAACTGTGAACAAGGAGTAAACTGAAACGAATAGGTGGGTGAGAGGGAGTTTGAATTGCTTTGGTGTATATTATTTTTATATCCATTCTCCCTCTCTCTCTCTATCTATCTATCTATCTTTCTTTCTATCTCTGAATATAGATGAAGAAAGCGAAGAACCATTGTAGTACCAAAGAGGAGGAGCAGAGGGTGGAAGGTAGGAAGGAAGACGAGGCAGAATGGAAGGGAAGAGAAAGATATGGAGGGGATAAGAATGGTGATGTTCGAATGTGGAGAAGAGGGTTAGGTTAGGGGAGAGAGAGAGAGAGAGAGAGAGAGAGAGAGAGAGAGAGAGAGAGAGAGAGAGAGAGAGAGAGAGAGAGAGAGAGAGAGAGAGAGAGAGGAAAGAAAAGTGTGTTGGGGTGGCATAGGTTGAGAGCCAGTGTGCTGTCTCTTCAAGGAGAGCAACGCAAACACACACGTTATTCCACTATCTCCTCCTCCTCCTCCTCCTCCTCCTCCTCCTCCTCCTCCTCCTCCTCCTCCTCCTCCTCCTCCTCCTCCTCCTCCTCCTCTTGCTCCTCCTCCTGACCTCCCCTTAGCTTAGATGCATACGTACACAATGATAACCAAAGAAGGAAGATACAAAAAATGATATACCATCCGAGTTGTAATAAGATTATGTAAGGCAATTAAGATTCACATGTTTTGATGACCAATTCCAGTACCAAAGGTGAACGTGTATTCCGAAGGCTTACCGACGTGGACAGAGCGAGCGGAAAGTGAGTTCCAGACACACTCCAGCTCGCTCAGGCCGCAGGTGTCGTCTTGCGGAAGAGACAATCAATAACTCGTGCCGGTTTGTGTGCTTTGCTTTGCCTGCCCTTCCTTGCCTGGGTGGGCGTGGAAGAGCACTTTGAGGGCGTGCTCGTAGATAAACATGTGTGATTTATCGTTCAATCTCCTCAAACACTGACCCAGGTTTATGCTTTCTGTACTCAGGTGAGGAAATACAAGCAAAACGTAATGAGGACATGTTTGTAATCATCATTCCTGTATCGTCACTTACCAACGCTGATTGAGTTCATCTGGTTCATAAAAGTGTAGCACATTTTTATAGGTGCACCTCGCATTTAATTATGATTGACACATCATCAGGAACTAAACTCTGGGGAGAAGAAAAAAAATAGTCGACTAAAAAAATAACTAATGTGACCTAAGTTAATAGATTTCCAACTCCATTTCGTAATCTTTTTCGACTTAAATTATTTTCATTCGCTATTATGTATAAAAAAAAAATTAAAAAGAAGTTCTCTTAACACGAGTTCAAATAAAACAAGTCAGAATTTTCAGCATCGATTGGGGCCGTGTATTACCTGCTGTATTTCTGACTGCAGGAAATGTCGCACTACTTGTTATTAGCATGTGCAATGTGAGCCTTTAAGAGCAAGTGGATGTAGAGTTTGTTTTGCATTGAATATGAATAACCTGCGCGACCTTCATGCCAAAAGAAGCGTTGGATATAAACTGAAAGAGGTAAGTATGCAAAGTGGAGTCGTGTGATGGTGGAAGAAGTGGTAGTGGAGGAAATGGTGATGGTAGTGATGGTGGTGGGTGTGGTTATGGTGGTGGATATGGTGGTTGTGGTTGATTGTGGCTGTGATTGTAATTGTGGTGGTTGTGATTGTGTTGATTGTGGTTGTGGTGGTTGTGGTGGTTGTGGTTGTGATTATGGTGGTAGTGGAGTGGTCTTCCCTGCACAGTGACCTAAGCTTTCCCCTGAGCGTCGTTAAGGGCGTCCGGGAGGGGAAGAGGAAGGGAAAATGGTGCTTTCTGAGCGAATTATTGTGTTAAGGTGACCTCGTCCCTCTGATGGGATTAACGATACCTTGGGTGTTTTGTATTAATGATGTCATTGTACTAAACACATACACACACACACACACACACACACACACACACACACACACACACACACACACACACACACACACACACACACACACACAAACACGATTCTTCCACCTTCATGCATACCTTTCTCTTCCTCCCTCGTCTTCCCCTTTTTTTCAACATCTCTCCCCAAAGACTCTCCTTCCTCTTTGTCCTTCTCTCTTACAAGATCTAAGTAAATAAGGGCGGAGACGACCTATTTTCATCAAGATGTCCTGAATCAATAATATCGGCTCCTCGTCCTCCTCCTTCACCACCTCTTCTCCTTATTCTTCTATTTCCTCCTCCTCCTCCTCCTCCTCTTCTTTTTTTCTTCCTCTTCCTCCTCCACAAGCCTGGTCACTTAGTATGTCTCGGTCCTCCAAGGCTAACAATGAGCGATGAAAGAGAGCCCGGTGAAAGGAGGGCAGGAGGAGTGCGCTTCAACGTGAAGTATGCAGAAAACGGAACGAGGGAGTGTTTTTCTTTTTTTTCTCCACTGATATAGTAACAGTTTACATTTCTTCTTGTGCTCAACATGTTTTTTGTAAATGGATCAGAAAATATAATAGCGGTTCCTCTATTTTTTTCTCAGGGAAGAGTGAGTGTTTATTGGCCTTCTATGGGGCAATCATATAATATGACCTGTGGTGAGCATATATGAGAGTTTAAACTTTAATGTATTTAAGTTATTTACCTTGACAGCGATGTAAGGTAACTGCTTTCCTCCAAGACATCCTGAAATTAAAGACACATCGAATTAGGGAGATACTACAACACCATTTCCTTCTATAATTATTTACAACTACACTGGCCTCGAGGAAACCTCTTGTCAACAATATCCTTAACATTTAGAAAATAAGAGCCACATCTAACACATATGTTTTATATCCAAAAATGTTATATTTGACCTCATACTTCAAGATCATATTGATTATACTGCCCTCCACTTGAAGCCGTTGTCTTGCAAGGTTAAGTAGAGGAAGGAGAGAGGAACACGCAAAGATGGGCCAGAGACACGCAGGGAAGGGAAGGGAAAAGATGGAAGAGGATGACAACAGTGATGTAATACAGCGGAGGGAGGTAAGGATGCGAGTTCTTCTACGTTATTCAAGTTATTCTGCATCGTTGTTATTTAAATTAAAATAAATACTCATTTTACGTAAGTAGAATGGCAGAAATTAGGTTTATTTACGAGAGGATAATGCCAAGACTTATGATCGTGGATGGTGCTATGATGGTGACGCCGTGCTGGCTTTAGTGGCTGGTGCGTCGTCAGCTTTATGAGTGGAGGCAGTGAGGGCGTGCGAGAGTAAAGTGTGTCGAGCTAGTGAGGATGGAGTGGCTGCGACAGGCGAGGCAAGTCACCTCAACAAACTCATCTCGAATACACTTCACGGGGACATCAACTTGCTCACGAGGGCATGGAGGCATAACCACACCGACCTTTACTGTCAAGAATTTAAGCGAAACACGAAAAGTCTCTGCCATTTACCGCGCTGCACTTCTCACACTAAGATTTCCCTAAAATTTAAGCCTTCGCCGAGAGACGTTCTTACGTGAACACACTTAACATTATTGGCCATTTTGCACATTTTGCTCAGCGCATCTCACCTTTACCTTCCCACCTTACCAATCTTTGGGAGGAGGTTGCTACACTATTGTAATTTATTTATTTTCAATGTTCAGACAAAACAACCTGCCACTCGCGATGCCTCGTGATCAATAATGAAACCGACGTCACATCAATTTTTATTTTTGGATGACGATATGTTGATAAACTCAGCAGAGAGAACCTAACGCTTTGTAAGAAACCGATATTTTGACTTTGGGTCGCGGCATAGCACAACTTTGAAGGGGCTGAGTGGTGTTCCAATATATTGTTCGATGCACTGACAAACAGACACTCCCTGAGGAGGCTAGGGTCATGCAGAGGCTCCTCGAAGCAACAAGGAGACATTGCTGACGCTCCTGCGGGAAGTTTCAAGCGCCATTGTAGGCTAACATAAATTTACCAAATGTTGAGTTTTAGGAGTTGTGGATAACTGCTCTAATGACGGTTTTTACGATTCAATTACAGTTCATAAAGTAGCTTAATGGTGACTTTTTATGGCGTCTACTTGAATTAAGGGACAGCCGCTGAGGCGATTTTGGTGTTGTTGTTGGTAATGATGATGATATTGCTTTTGTTATTGATGTTACGCTTGGCAGCGGTGACTGGTGTCTTCTTAATCTTGAGAGAGAGAGAGAGAGAGAGAGAGAGAGAGAGAGAGAGAGAGAGAGAGAGAGAGAGAGAGAGAGAGAGAGAGAGAGAGAGAGAGAGAGAGAGAGAGAGAGAGAGAATGTAATACATGCCATTAAAATCTAAGTACTGCGGGACAGCATGTAAAATCTAAAGAAATTTATATATATACGATACGGAATCGTAAGCCAAAAATTGATACATACATAAATAAATAAATTGATAAATCCATGATTCACTCTTAGTAAGCAATGCAATACTTTGAGCGCCAACATTCCACATTCTTGCCTTTGTATAGCACTGCATAAAATCTTGCATGGGAGATATTTTTGGATTCCTCATTGACTACCATGCAAACCTTGACCTTCAAAATGATGCAATATTAATATCTACGTTATATATTTACATGTACTGCATCCATAACTTCTTTGCCTGGAGTAAAAGAAGGAAGAATAGTGTATACTCAAATGTGTTCCTCCCTTCCTCCTTCCCTTCTGTCCTTTCTTTTCTACATTTTCTAAGAATGGAAAATTGAGAGAGTATTGAAGTGCTGTCTCCTCTCTCCCTTCCTCCATTTATTTCGTCCTCCTACACTGCCGGTCTGCCTGCCTGCCTGCCTGCCTGCCTGCCTGTCTATCTGCTCGCCTGCCAGCCTGCCTCCTTCCCTCCTCCATTCTATTTTCTTTCTCCTTCCCTCCTCTTCGTACAAAATCCCTCGCTTCTCTTGATTACTTCCCCTCATTTTCCTTCTTTTCTCTTTAACTCGCTTCCTCTCTCCTTCCTGGGCTTTATTCCTTTCATTCCTTTTTTTTGCTCCGCCCTTTCCTCCTCCCCCCCCCTTCCACTTTATTTCTTTGCTATATCCCTCCCTCATTTTTTATCTCCTCCCTGCGCTCACTTCCTCCCACCCTCTCCCACCATTGACTCGGCTATTGAATAATCGACCTAAACCAGCCATAGGTTACTATTCATCACAAGACAACTTAGCTAAAGAGGTCCACTTATAAACATATTTTTTTCGGGCCTCTTTGGCAGGAGATTTATAATGATACTTCAGCTATCTATCTTCAGTTAGTTAGTTTCCCTTATATATGCAATTAGTCATAGTCTTTCCTCTTTCATTTTCTCTGTGCAAGCTATAGATGATGGGTCTTCTGTATTCTGTCAAGCTCAGTCGCTAACTCTTCTAAATTGTTAGTGTAGTGCATGAGTTGGGTAAAAAATAGAACAAGTTAAGTATATACGTATACATATTGATCCCTGCCCCCCATCCTCGCCCTCCAATCCCTGTCCTTTCTCTCTCTCTCTCTCTCTCTCTCTCTCTCTCTCTCTCTCTCTCTCTCTCTCTCTCTCTCTCTCTCTCTCTCTCTCTCTCTCTCTCTCTCTCTTTCTCTCTCTCTCTCTCTTTCTGTGGCAAACATCTTTTCATGACCATAATATTGAATTCTCGCGGGTTTCCATCATGCATTCTTAATAATATTTTGAGGTTCGTGCTTTATATAAGAGTATAATAATGTATTTTTTGCTGTACGTGGCTAGAAAGGCGAGGATATCATGTGTGTGTGTGTGTGTGTGTGTGTGTGTGTGTGTGTGTGTGTGTGTGTGTGTGTGTGTGTGTGTGTGTGTGTGATAGATATAGATAGATAGATAGATATATGGATGTATGGATAGATACAGCAATATAAAAGGAAGGATGAAAAAAAAGAAGGGGAAGAGAAGGAAGGACAAAAAATAAAAAGTACGAAGGAGGGAAATGGGCGCACAGACACAGTGGAAAAGAAAGGGGAAAAAAAATATATGCATCCATTCCCCAGGGACGAGTTAAGGCACATGAAGACGAGAACTCTATTACACCCAAACTTTCTCTGAACCACTTGCCGCCCTCCAACGTGTGTGTGTGTGTGTGTGTGTGTGTGTGTGTGTGTGTGTGTGTGTGTGTGTGTGTGTGTGTGTGTGTGTGTGTGTGTGTGTGTTGGGGGGTGATGGTAGGCCTCAGGGGCTGTTCCATCGGCCATGTTTAATTCCCTTTTTATTGTCAATATTAATTAAATTCGGTGTACGGTTGTGAAAACTATCTTTCTTTTTGTTCCTTTGTTTTTCCTTCCCTTCAGTACTTCCCCTTAGGCGGTGTTTCCTAGTGTGGTGTCGCTGTAGGCCTTAGTGTAGTAATTGGAGGAAATGTTAGTGATAATTTTTCTGTCACACACTGTTGAGTTTTGCTTCTACATTAGCTTTGTGATGTTGTGTTTATGGCAATTAAGATATTTTGCATTAATCCGTTGTAGTTTACTTATAGAACGACACACACACACACACACACACACACACACACACACACACACACACACACACACACACACACACACAGGCAAGTTTAATGAATACGTGACATATATGTACGTGTGAAACTTTGCTTTTTTTTTGACACACAATAGAAAGATATATATTATCAAATTCATTACTGACTCATTGGGATTAAAGTCGCAATAAATACACGTAATTCTACATTATTTACGCAATCTGGCGCTGCGCATGAAGAAGTTGAGCTGCACATTCACTGACAAAGGTGAACAGACTTCCCCGATTCAACACAGTAAAATCACTTCCAGGCAGAGTCTCGCTAAGCAAAGCGTGTCACATTCATGATTCCCTTGATAAGCAGCACACTAAGTTTTCTCAAAGCCGATAACAGACAAGGCGTGGAGGCGTGGGCATGACACGGACACCAACACGCACCCACGCCTCACACGCCTCAGTCACGACAGGCAGGTTTGCATAAGGAGAGGGGGTTTGCTTGCTATAGTCACATCCTTCACTCCCAAACTGGCTGCCTGTCGCCCGGTGCAGGCTAATGAGGAGTGCGTGATGCGACTTTGTTTCTTTTACCTTCTATATAAGTTTGTTTGCTGCCACAACGTGCATACCTTCAACATTACCACCACCACCACCACCACCACCACCACCACCACCACCACCACCACCACCAACACCACAGCCAGCCACTCACTCACTCACTCACTCACTCACTCGCATCACCGTTACACAACACCATTTGTCAGTATTTTTCTACTTTCTGCTTTTGCATAACCCTCACAAAATCAACAGATATGGAATTGCAATAGAACAATATACACGTAACACAGCTGGCAAAACAATAAACAATGCCTTCCAATAGTTGATAGTACATACAGAGTAAAGATCAATGTTTATCTTTGTAATAGTTTATTTTTATTACGAAAAGGTTGATATATTTCGTTGGTTATTGACTAATTTTTTTCTCTTTTTTCTGTTCCAGGTAAGAATGAGCGGCTTGTCATGTCCAGCAGGAGACTATATAAGATATGTACAGTGATAGAGAAAGAGAGAAAGATACAGTTAGATAGATGGATAGATAAGGAGAAAGATGTATAATATTAGGAACAGTAGTAGTAGTAGTAGTAGTAGTAGTAGTAGTAGTAGTAGTAGCAATAATGGCAGTAGTAGTTTTTGAAGTACTTTTTGAACCATGAGGTAAAGAATCATATATCGTTTTCATCTCCCGAACAACATTCTCTTAACACAAAACAATCACGAAATAGAATAAAGAAAATCACCGTTGAAGTAATAATGTTTCCTCCGTCTGGCTGTGAGTGAGTGACTCTGATGGCTCTGTGACCTGATGGCGAGGAGGATTAGGAGGCGGGCAGGAGGCTTAGGCTTGGGCTTGGTCAGTGAGCAAGGGAAGGAGAGGGCCAATCAGCGTGGCCGGATGGGGGGCAAGTTCCAACAAGCCAATCAAGGGCCCCATTTGCATAGTAAGACCAGCTATCTGTTTTCCGATTGGTTGAAGGGGGCAAAAGGGGGGGCGGACGGCCTAACTTCTCGCCAGCCTTAATCACCAATGGAAATCGATTTTAGCGCTGCGCCATTGAGATGCTGAAGTAGTTTGAATTAAAAAGAAAAATTCAAAAGATTAACGAAACAGTAGCTAGATAATGCAAGAAAAAAAAAACGTAATATGTCATTTAGTAGTTAATACACTTCTTTTTCTTTTCAATATGATGTGATTCTATTAGCATGAACCCAATACTCTCTCTCTTTCTCTTCCATCCACTTGTGATATGAGGTTAATTACGCAACCACTCGAGGAAAACAACGTCACCTACCACCTTTCATCTTTTTTCCTTTCCCTTTTACCTCGCACTGAACTCAATTA
The DNA here is from genome assembly GCA_036785275.1 of Cancer borealis. Taxonomy (NCBI): domain Eukaryota; kingdom Metazoa; phylum Arthropoda; class Malacostraca; order Decapoda; family Cancridae; genus Cancer; species Cancer borealis. Next base: position 38,595 of record JAXIVD010003611.1, read on the forward strand.
CGTCCGACGCAAGTTCTACTGAAACCCACCAGCTGGACACTTGACGGACTCTTTGTCAAAACACGAGGCTACACCACTAAACGGATCGCATGACACTGCCCTGCCCTTCCTTCCCCTCCCCGTCCCACACCCACACGAGGATACAAAGGCCAAACACACACACACAAACATACACAAACACAAACACAAACACACACACACACACACACACACACACACACACACACACACACACACACACACACACACACACACACTCAGAAACACACACCTTGTTTTGCTAGGATGGAGGATGAAGAAGGGATGGAAAGCGCTAAAGGCAGTAAGCTTAGCAGTAAATGGAAAGGAACAAAAGGGACAGAGGATTGTAGGGTCCACCAAGTGTATAGAAAATCAGTACCAAGGCAACAGGCACAAAAAACAACCCTGAATGCAGCTCAGGAAGTGTGTTTTGAAAGGAAGGAGCCTGTGCACTGTTGGGAAAACAATTAAATTGGGCACTTATGGCTGGCTGAATCAGAGTCTTCATTATACTAGATGTTCCTTCGCTAAAAGACGCCAATTCAGACGAAACACACACACACACACACACACACACACACACACACACACACACACACACACACACACACACACACACACACACACACATACACACACTTACACACACACACACACACACACACACACACACACACACACACACACACACTGAACATTTTATTCTTCACGAGACAAGTCATCACATTCACCAGGCGGTTGGTGGGTCTAGAAGAAAATTCATAGGAAATAAATAACCTGTCACGTCAGCCTTATCCTTCGTCCAACTTACATAATTCCCACAACATACTTGGCTTTGTGAAGGGAAGGAAGCGACCAAGCGAGAGGAAAAGGAAAGGAGAGACACAGGGAAGGGAGACAAGGAGGAAGGGGAGGGAGTTAAATGAGATATTGAGAGACAAGTGGGGCATGCATAGTAGAGGGGAAAGAGAGACATAAGAGTGACAGGAGGGTGGTGACGGGGAGAAGAATATGGTGAGATATGGTGGAGAAGACTTAAAGGGAGCCAGGCCAGGACGACACAGCATGGTGATGAAGTACAGAAGAGAAGGAGGAGGAACGGAAGGAAGGAAGGAAGGAAGGAAGGAAGGAAGGAAGGAAGGACGGAAGGAAGGAAAAAAGAAAAAAAAGAAGAAAGTTTATAGGAGAAAAAAAGTAAAACAGGAAAGACAAAGCAAGAACAAGGGAAGACTGGAAGAAAGGAGGAAGATGGAACAAAAGGAGAAAGGAAGGAGAGAAGGAGGCCGGGAAGGTTAATATGGAAATAAGGTAAACATGTAAAGACTGATGTTTAATAGAGAAGGGATAAAAAAAAAAATGGACGAGAGAGAGAGAGAGAGAGAGAGAGAGAGAGAGAGAGAGAGAGAGAGAGAGAGAGAGAGAGAGAGAGAGAGAGAGAGAGAGAGAGAGTGTGTGTGAGTGATGCGTCTCATGGGATATCATAACTGGTCTATATTTATTTTTACTCTTTCTGCAAAGTTTATTCGGCAGTTTTTTTTTTTTCCTTCATCTTTATTTGCCTCTTTCCATTCCTTCTCTTACTGCACGACGGTAATAAAAAAAATGGTGCGTGTTCATTTAATTACATAACTAGTACCCTTTAACTCTTTCTCTCTCTATCTCTATCTCTCTCAACACACACACATACACACACACACACACACACGCACACATACACATCATCCACTATCTCCGACACTCACCCCACGATGCTCCCCTCACCCTCTACTCTCCCTCAAGCTTGGTTAATCACCCAATCTGTCACACCATACTAGTACCCTCCCCTCACACCCTTCCTTCTCTCTCACCCCATGCTGTTCTTCACTGGCACCTTACGTAACCTGTCAACACCACACACACACACACACACACACACACACACACACACACACACACACACACACACACACACACACACACACACACACACACACACATGTTTGTCCTTACTATTCTGAGGTCGTGGCTCCTTTCCCCTCATTCATCCAAGACCTTCTCTCCTCTCCTCACCCTCTTATCCCTTCCCTCCCTTTCCCCTTCCTGGTTGCCTTTATCTTGCCATAATCCGTCTCCGCCACAGCGCGCCACCTTCCCCCACAGACCACAGCTGCGCCACAGATTGGGGTCGCACCACCACCAAGGGTCGAATGCTCATTATCGGTGTTCGGGGCCTCAGGAGTTCACTTACTGATGATATTAATTTTCTCTTTCTTATTTATTAACTTTCCATTTTTCTTTCTCCCTTTTATCGTTTCTATTCGGTCTTTCTGTTCGCTGTTTTTATATGATTCTTTTATTGTTTTTTGTTTGTGTTCGTGTTTTATGTACGAAACAGTTTAATCCACTTATCGCTTATTGTTTTAGGTGGAATGTTGTGAGGTGATGCATTTTATTTACGGTGTTATTTATAGTTTATTCAATTGTTTGTTTGATTTTTCTCATAATTTCCACAGGTGGATTTAAAACAAGAATGCTGAAACGTTGGTGTGTGTGTGTGTGTGTGTGTGTGTGTGTGTGTGTGTGTGTGTGTGTGTGTGTGTGTGTGTGTGTACATATATAGCTGTGGCGTACATAGAGTTAACAAGAGGGTCGTTAGCTTACACGGTCACAGAAGAACCACAATCCTTCTCTCCCCCTTCCTCTGTTTTTTACTTCCATCCGTTCTAGTCTATTCTTCCCTTTTCACACACATGACCTTGACGCTACAGACAACCTTGTTAAATAGAGAAAAAAATCATTGAAGGACGCTAGTTTATGGCGGGGAGTTGTTAGGTAGGCCTTTAGAGAGTGTGTGTGTGTGTGTGTGTGTGTGTGTGTGTGTGTGTGTGTGTGTGTGTGTGTGTGTGTGTGTGTGTGAGAGAGAGAGAGAGAGAGAGAGAGAGAGAGAGAGAGAGAGAGAGAGAGAGAGAGAGAGAGAGAGAGAGAGAGAGAGAAAGAGAGAGGGGGTGTGTGTGGAATAATCCTTCACATAGTAGAGCTTACATGGTATATATATATTTTGTGGTGTGGTGCAGACTATTTCTGGTTTGTACTAACAATGGTATATACAATGTTATCACAAACACACACACACACACACACACACACACACACACACACACACACACACACACACACACACACACACACACACACACACACACTCCTATTAAACAGCGAGGTCATAACTCCGCCGTCCTACGCCTGCTCCTACTCTTTGCTAAGTAACAAAGCCTCACTGTGAAGGGAAAGCATCTCTGATATCTTCATCTGGAAAGGAAATTGAAGCTGGAATCTCTCCGGTGTGAAGTGCTAGCCACTTAACACACTCTTGAATAAATGTTGAAATGGAATCCCACCCGGACCAGACAGTGTATTTATATTATATTGATTATTTAAATGACCCTTAAGATGAAAACTAAGAACTGACAGTGTAAAATGTTATCAACTTCCATAATATTCTTTAAAATATATAAATTAATACGAAGCGAATAACATTAAAGGGAAACAGTTATAAATATTCCAGTTAAACGTAATGAGAGGAGTCATTGTTTAGGAAACGGAGAGGAAAAAAATATGTACAAACTGTGTATGACTTGGGCTGAAGATAGGATGAGGTTACTCGTGTCCATATATATACACACTCTTATTGATACGAGACGCCGCCTGCAACGCGAGAACAGGGAATTCTAGTGGCAGGAGACGCAATAGTGAGTGCGACATGTTTCTCTCCAAATGAAAGGAGGAGACGCTGATGGGAGGATGGAGGGAAGACGAACCAAAGCCAGTATGTATGGAGGATATAGGGTGATTTGTGATCTTTTTGTGCTGCCAAGGAGAAGGAGAACCAGACATAGATGTTTATGTAAGGTTGGGTACGACGAGGAGAGCATAACAGACCTTCAACTCACTGTAGGAAGACGTTGTTATTTCAATTCAAGGGAGATGAGAGAGAGAGAGAGAGAGAGAGAGAGAGAGAGAGAGAGAGAGAGAGAAGAGAGAGAGAGAGAGAGAGAGAGAGAGAGAGAGAGAGAGAGAGAGAGAGAGAGAGAGAGAGAGAGAGAGAGAGAGAGAGAGAGAGAGAGAGAGAGAGAGAGAGAGAGAGAGAGAGAGAGAGAGAGAGAGAGAGAGAGAGAGAGAGCGAGATAGCGAAAGAGAGAGAGAGAAAAAAAAAAAGAATCACACAAATTTATTCTTTTGAGGTCGTCTGATTAAGAACTTCAAGGACAGGCTTAAAGGCGCCAGGCAGCTAGCTAGGTCTCGGCCACAACATTGGGGTGACCACACAGCCAGGAAACAGCTTATTACACAGCGTAGAACTAAAACCTCCCGCCCTCAAGTACCACAAGGTTCCAGTAAAGATCGGATTCATCTACAGCAATGGTTAAATTTAAACACACAAACACGATGGTTCGCGGACAACTGATGTGTGAGGCGGAGGCGGCGATCGAGTTTCTGTGTTACCAGGAGCAAGTTTTACGATGGCGTCATGGCGGCGTCAGAGCGGCGGCACGGGGGTTGAGTGTCCTGGGCCATCCAAAGTCCAAACCACCATTGCAGCCACAGTGGTGATAGGGCTGAGCGGTGCCTTTTACAGAATAAAGACCCACGGAAGACTTAGCGAATGCATTTATACTATTGGTTCACGTTTTGGGTGGGGAAATGGGCGCGTTAGCACAGCCACGGGACATCACACAGGCAGTGACAGACGCACGGAGGAGCTGAAGACAAAATTGCTGCACATAAATATAAAGTATACGGAGAGAATCGAAGAGAACGAGATAAAACAACAGTATGGGGAAAAATTGCTAAAGGGAGAGCGTCAGAAAAAAATAGCAATTGTTTTTCCAGGCTTAAGGGCAGTACGCGAGCAGGACTATTACGCCTCACTAATTGGGAGAGTATGCCAGCTTTTCCGAAGAGAGAAGAGAGGGTAAAGGTGGGTATGTGGAATGGAGGGGAAGAGGGAAGGAAGAGGGCTGGAGCTATTAACCGGCTGGTTCTAATGGGTGGGCGCAGGGAGGGTGAGTGCGGATGGGGTGAGCGTCCGCAGCAGAGGAAAGTGAGGATGCAAGCAATGAACGAGCGAGGCGAAAAAGGAATAGTGTACGAGGTGGGGGGTCAGGACGCCTCTTTCTGCGATTAGACGCGGCGCCTCGGGGCAGTTCACGAAGATGTCCTTTTAGGCTTACGAGGCAAGTTTTTGGGGAAGGCCGATAGTGCAGCGTGTTTCCCTCAGACAGTTGGATGAGAGAGAGAGAGAGAGAGAGAGAGAGAGAGAGAGAGAGAGAGAGAGAGAGAGAGAGAGAGAGAGAGAGAGAGAGAGAGAGATAGGGAATTATCTAATTAGCAATGATAATGAGTGTTCATTACCTTCTATTACACACCATGTCCGTGACGTAACCCTTACCTCCTTCAAGACTCTTTTTTTCACACCTTAATTAGTGACACATTTACAAAAGCGATACGATGCGTGTATTGACATTAGAGAAATGTAAAATATACATTTCATCATTACAGTTGTGTACAGTAATTATTTAAATATAGTAATTATTGTATGTAACAAACAACTGATAATGATAACAATAATGATAGTAATAATAATAATAATAATAATAATAATATATAATAATAATAGTAATATAATAATAATAATAATAACAATAGTAATAATAATAATGATAATGATAATAGAGTAATCAGAGAGATTGTCTCATGAAGACAATAAAAGGAAATAAAAATAT